>OMLC01094334.1:2256-19393 GCA_900302585.1 Regalecus glesne | reverse complement strand
CTTTATGTGTGATATATATATATATATATGACACTTTATGTGTGATATATATGACAAGGATGTGTGGGTCTATGCTTACACTTGCAGATATACAAGTTGACCAGCTGGGCTACAGAAGCTCATGTTTTATTCCGTGCAGAACATTTGTATTCTTCAGGCTAAGCCACCCGCTCAGTTTATAGCCAGCGTGCCATTTAACTTCAGAACAAGTTAGTGGTCACTGAAGCGACATTGATTGTGCTCTACAACTGAATAAAGTTTCCAAATGGCTTCAGGCCTTTAGATTGTGTTGGGTCGGAGTGTGTCTGGGATCGTGCACATCCTCTGGTGTATTTCTGCATTCAGAGATGATTGGATTGATTTTGTGCCAAGACCTGCTTAACATACCAATACAGAAGGCTTTCCTGACCCGTTGAGTCTCATCGGCATATCCTTTCATTTTGACCATACTCTCACTTGTTATGGGTCAGTGTATCTGACAGAACAAATTGTACTGTACAAAATTGTTTTTATAGCGCTTTGAGAATTCAATTGAATTGGAAGGTGCATTACAAATATAATTTATTATTATTATTATTATTATTAACACTAAAACACAGGTTGCGGTACATTTCAGTGCATTTGTTTTCACCTTTAACAGGCAAGGGTGCAGTTCCATGGACACTGGGATAGCATCCAGTGCTTTACCTGTGCCACAGGGTTGGTGTTTGCGTTATAAAGGGCATCCAGCGTATAATTTTGCCAAATCAGTATGCAGATTGAGAAGACCATCCCAGATTGATCAAGGCCCAGGTTAACAGTGGCTACCATTGGTGCCATGCCCTCAGGGGGTACTGATTGGAGCGGCATAGCTCAGTAGGTAGAGCGGTTGTCTGGCCATCAGAGGCTTACAGGATGGATCCCTGATCCTGCAGAAAGCATGTCGAGGTGTCCTTGAGCAAGACACTGAACCCCTAACTGCTCACTTGATGTACGTTGTTCTGGATAAGAGCGTCTGCTAAATGCCTGTAATGTAATGATGGAAACTACAAAATCTGTTGTGGTGACCCCTGAAAAACGGGGACCAAGCTGAAAAGAATTTTCACCCCTCAACCACATGCAGTGTAATTCTTAAAATAGAGACTGAACCATGGACAAAGGTCAGATTTGGTCAGATTCATTGATCTCAGTTGTGTTGTCCAGCTCATTGTCATGGACTCACAGATAGCCTGTTGGGTTTCAGTGTGACTACTGTTTCCTTGAGTATGCAATTAGCAAACAACACAGGATCACCGCTGTCATATCACATGAGAATGTAGAAAGGTCCAGTTTAGGATGCCTGGCTTTGTGAAGTGAAATCTTAGAATTCCTTCATCGCCAATTCATAGGTTCGATCCCCAGTTCCTTCAGAAAGCCTCTTTAAGTGTCCTTGAGCAAAACATTCAGCTGCTCCTATACATTAGGATATGTTAAATACAGAGGAATTCTCAATGTGAGAATATAATGACCAAATAAAAGTGGCTTTTTTGTTTCCTTTTGTCCACCGTATCTGCAGTTCATTCTAATGTGCCTTTCTCTCTCTGACAGATGGTGAGAGCCGTTCATCTTCCTGACCACCCCGCACTACATCTCTGCTGGTAAACCACATGACTTTTATAATCCCACACAGGTAATGACAAGGTGTAATATCTGGATCCCCCCCTGTGATGCCATGGTGCAATTCTCAGCCGCGGGCCTCTACTTTGTGGGGTGACGCGAGTGTGGAATTGCAATTTCTAAATCACATTGACATATAAAGCCTTTTCCATACAGTAGAGCAAAATTACACCTTTACATCCTGAGCCTCACCAGGATCAAATGTGAGACTTCCTTGTTAAGGGGTGGTTCAACTATGTTGACGTTTCCACCAGTAAGTAGGGTGCATGCAGGGGAGCGCGATGAGTTCCTTATTTACACTTTTTACATTTTATGAAAGATGTCGACGTCATCATATTGTATCGCAGGTCAAAGTCCATGATTGCACACCGCCTGCTGGTATCGTGAGGTCACCTCCATCCTTTAGCCTTGTATCATGCACAAAGTTATGTCTGCATGCTGTTAATCCTCAACCCCCCCCCCAAAAAATAATTAAATAGGTTTGTTGGTTGGTTATAGTTCACTGGGATCTCACCCATGTTTTCATGCATGTTGTGTCTTTGCTGTGTTGCTTGCACGGTGATGACGTTAATTTTCTGCGACTGAGACGATGCTGTGATCGTGAATGATTAGAGCCAGGAAAACTCTTTATTCATTCCAACTATCACAACCACACTCAATGTTGCAGGAAATCAATGTCAGCCAGCCAGCAACATGGAGAACACAACATGCATGCCCACATGGGCAAGATGGCCGTGAATTATAGCAGGATGAACTTGCTAGTTTTGGCCACTCTAGTTGGATGAAATCACACAAAAAAGCTGAATCAGTTCAACCGTTTCAAATTAAACAGGTGACATCTTAAGTCTGAAGATGTCACCTGTTTTGAGTGATGAATAATCTTCTGATACAGTTGAATCAATTCACCTGTTTGTAATTCCCTCCCCTGGATTATTGAGCATGCATCAAGACAATTGTATGAAATCTTATTACAATTTACCAGCAGGGAAATATTTCATCTGTATTTTCCATTTCCTGGTCGTTTGAGGTATGAACCCAACCTTAGGCCAACACTCGGCTCCGACGACGGCTGAATTTGTAGGTTATTAAATCTCCCTTTTGCTCTAGTTCACGGCAAAGGGCAAAACCTCGCCCTTCATCCTTTTCAAATGGTATCAGACGGTGATATGAGTTTAGAAACACAAACACAGGCTTTCCTTGTGCAATTTGATGTGCTGATGGGTTGTACATTCCAGAAAAAGGTCATCCTCAGACGTGTCTTGCTATCTACTTAACGTTTCCGCATCTAAATGCCTTGGGTGTGAATAGATGCAAAGTGGCATATTTCCTCAGCCTGGCACGTCTCTTTCGTGTTGCACACAGATCGAAAAGCAGCAGAGGCCCCTGAGTGGACGCTCACTGTGTTGTTGCGATACCATCTCCATGCAACTCCTGCAGACTGCAGGCTGAGGGAATGAAATCCATGATCTAAAAATTACCAATGCTAGTTACCATTAAATACGAAACACAGCGGAAACGTCTTTGAAAAACAATCTTTTATTAGAAATGTCTTGTATCAAAATGAACATGCTCTACAGATTTTTTTTAAATATTTTCTATAATTCATAAATATCCAGGCACTGTTCACTCTTTTTTTTAAATATTTTTAAATAAGTCAGTACATAAAGCAGACATGGTCAATCCATTTGTTATATAACGTACATTAACTTGCCATTAAGTTTCAGTCAGCACTTACATACTCTACTTTGCAACATAAAGTGTTGGGAGGAAAAAAGAACAGGGGGGGGCAGGTGTCAAAAAGCATCAAATCATCATATTCACAAATACAAACAATCCCACAAAATACTTTGATCAAATTATGAGAAAAAAACGATTTGCAGCAACCCCTTTAAGCATGTTGAAGCTGAGAATCATCCATTAGAAGCAAAGTATGGTCAGTTTTCTGGGATCCTCAGCAGTAGTTTTCCTTCTGGGCTTAAAGCTGTTGCACAAATTCTTCACACGACTTATGAGCCTTTGACATGCAACATACAGATTTTTGCATCGCTGAGGGTAACAAGGACGAGCTACGCACCGAGACGAAACGTTTCAGTTACTGTTATAAACAATCACTTTAGAGACAAGGACACGGATGAGATTTGACTTCACACACCTGCGGAGAATTTGTGCATCGTGTCCTGTCTGTTGTTGTGCTTGGACAGAACAGTCATTGGAGCTGCTTTAGGTGAGGAAACACTGTGGCTCTATGGCATGGATGAGAAGCCTGGATGACGAGCTCCACTCGGCACAGACAGAAGGCACTGGTCCTCATTTATCAAACGACCCTACAGGGCTCCTCTTGGCTCTATGAGAGCGGGCCTGTGTTCTGGTGAAAAAATGATCGGCATTCATAAATCATACAGATTTGTTTACGGTTAGAACATGTTCACTTTCAGCCTCCACGAGCCCGCGTTCACTTAGACAGATGGACAGGTTGTTCCAAATTGTTGGTGCAAGTACAAGACAGGAGCTAAACTCCTCTTGTACCCAGTGGTGGTTCTGGGAATTTATAACTAGGATGGCCCAGGGAGTTTTAGAGGTGGCCACAGTGTGTTTATGTGCACACGGAATCTTTTGTATGCATAAATGTTCTACTAATAGGCCAACAACAACTAATGAGTTGCATGCATGCACACATATAACCATTGATGGTCGGTCTCCTATTTTGCAGAGTCGAGTATGCCAGGAGCGAACATCCCAGCCCACTGCAAGCTGGACACCAATGATGTGGCACTGTGTTAGGAGTGGCATCTCCGGTCGTCAACCAGATTGTGAGGGTAGCAACTGCCACCCTGGCCAGCCCTTTGAAACCACACTTGTATCCTCCGGCTGCCTGCCCTGGACATTCACATGTCAAATCTGGGGCTGTGACTGCTGGTCCGCGGCATGGCAAGGAGCTGGTCTGTGGCATCATTCCTTTAACCAACCCCTTGTTTCGGGTGGTGGGAGTTATGCTGCATGCACTACTTGTGGAGTTGCTGACAAGCAGGGGAGCACTTGATTATCGGACGGCACGTCTCTCCTCAAGCCGCTATACAAATGTTTCAACAATTCAACTTTATTCAATTTGTGCCATTGTGACCTCAGGTGTGTGTATTCTAACACGGAATGGTGTCATCAAGGGGAAAGCTTGAAGCCCCCTGTCATTCTAATGACCTTCTGTATAAGAACAAGTCCATTTACCATTACGAACACACTGTGTGCGGTGACGTCACCAGGGCTCGATAAATGAGGGCCAGTAACATCCGGGGCTTCTGAAGAGGGGACGGCTGGTTCGACTGCTGCCGTCAGTTACACCACCGAGTGGATAATATAAAGGGTTTGCCACCAAGAGGGCTCTGCTTTGGATTCCCATATGCTTAGATGGCTCTACTCTCCAGCCTGGATGGAGGAAAACCCGGTGAGTGATAGTCCAACATGACATCCCCACTGTGAATGACAACCATAACAAATGTTGCATTCCATAGAAGTCGACAACACGGCACAGTACATGTGATGCTCCCACAAGCATGCTCTGGGACTGTACACAGGTTTGGCTGAGGATGATGTCCTCTTCATCATCATCATCATCATAGGACATTAGCAGAGAGCTGGGACGACGTGCCACTTAGTCTGAGGCATGTCGTATGTGGTCGGCTAGTCCATGTAGAGCTGTACTGGACGTATTGTAGTAAGGCATGTTCAGCTTTGAGAGCACATCGTCCTTCACCGCCCATGAGAGCAGTAACCCAACATATTCAGCACAACTGTTTGAATGCTTTAAGGTGTGGAAAACACTGCAATGGAACAAAAACAGAATGACTCTTTTTCTCTCTGCTCTATCTCCATTTTGCTGTTCTATGTCTTGAAATGAAGGAAACGTCCCGGCCCGCAGAGAGCTGGAAAGGTGTGCTCTATATACTTCAGAAGGAAAACGTACTGTTGGTTCTAAGGTGGTCCACTTTTAGCCTGAATCTGGAAACGTGACTGGGAATCCTGTCTCATAGGGTGGGAAGAGAAAAATGAGCTATCCTATCTCCCTGACATCATCCATCTTCTACCCACAATCGACACCAATCCAATAATCTTATTTGGCCTTTGTACCTGATGCTCTATAAAAGAACAAACGGCAACAACAAAAAAGAAAGTGACATCCTCTCAGTATATGGAGTCAGAATTCCCCATCTCTCCATCTCTGTGTCCTCCACTGTCAGAGGTTTGGATCTCCTCCAGCTCTCCAATATCAGTTTGCTCCCTCCTTGTCCGGCCTCCTGGGTTCCCCACTGTCTTAGATGGCATGGTTACTGTAGCTTATGTATGTCTGCTTGGAGGCCAAAGCTATAGAAATGAATGGGTGAGAGAGAAGGGGAGGGAAAAGCCAAATGAGATTCAGATATATGTAATTTCATCATCTTTTACAGCCAACATCCGAGTCAAACCTGGGGGAATGGGTTCTGTTTATGCATAGCTTCATTAGACTCATGTCACTGAGGAGTTCCAGTCTAGCTGACAATAATAATACAGTACTTCATATGAATAGCAACCGGAAGTCATTATTTCCATCATTATTTTGGCCTGTATATAAGGTGTATGATAATTATTTACCTCATGAATCATGTACATTGCATCTTATTTAGAGAGACTGGTTTCAAGATGAAGGCCAGCAAAATTGAATGTACTACAAATGCATTATCTTTCTATCTCTCTATCTGTCCATCCATCTGTCTGTCTTTATTGAAAATGAATGACGCCTCTGTGATGTAGCTGCAATAGTCAATCCGTATCATCATATTTGCTAGCAATCAGCTACCAAACCTAAACTCAGGGCAAACTTCGGTATTGATTAACACTTGGCTGTACACAGTGGATACACAGTATAGGGACACCACATAGATTATAATAGTGATCAGTGCAATAGCAATAATTCATATACAAGTCTTAAACAACATGCAAAGATCTCTTGGTGCACCAACCACGGCATGCAACAGTCCTTGTCTACATGTGAAACTATAGTAAAGTTTTGGGGTTCGGGAGACTCAGTAGATCAGTGGTAGCGTGCATGCTTTGGGAACTGATGAGCCAGACATTGCAGGTTTGAACCCACCATGGGGCATCAGGCCTTAATCCCTCCCCAAGCTCTATCCCGGTCTGTGTCCACCCCCACAACATGGGGACTGATGGTGACATGAAACAGACCTCAGTAGTCTCTGAGGGTATGAAGGCTACGAGGGCAAGATGCTATCCATCATGGCATCATTAGCAGTCATTCACTTTGGAGTACCTTTTTGATTGGCTTAATTACATTGATCTGTTTTTTTCATGTGTGATATTTTCAACAAGCTGCAGGCAGATGACCAAAGCAAACAACTATTCCAGAATTTCACTGTAGGCACAACCCTCAATACGATCCGTGTCCCTGCTTATTTGTGTATCCATATGAACATGCCTGTGTCAGTGCACATGTCATTTTTAAATACAACAGTCCACAGTGTGCACTTGGCAGTGGCAATCATCACAGCACCAGTCTGCCAATCTGCCTACAGCCGCTTTGGCTGATTGAATAAGTCAGAGGGGACAAATCCAATCAAACCATAGCTTAAAGGCAGAGAAGGAGCAAAGGCACGGGAAGAGAGAATTATGTGCTGGCAAACACGTTTCTGTATTTCTGTCAGCGCTGGGTTTGGGGTTAGTGCATGGGGAACCTCTCCATTCTATCCAAGGAATCTTCACCCAGGGAACCATCATTAAATGAACCTTATTTGAATATTTACATATTTGCTGTGAGGCCAAGATTTAAAAAAAAAAAGATGGTACAGAAAGAATTGAAGCTGGCAGACCCATCTGTCTTTTTCCTATTCCCTCCCATTGTTGTTCAGCGTCCCATTACCACACATTCCTTCCTCTGTCAACAGGGAAACAAATCACAGGAGATGTGTGGCTATTGCTTGTCTCCTGTGTTTAGGGCAAGTAGTGTCATTTCTTCACATTAACGGGCTTTACAGCGCTGACTGGCCGTTTACAGGAGCAAACACTAACAGGCTTTTGTGTAACCGAGTTCAGGTCTGTCAGGGTTAAGGTTGAATCTTGTGAGTGTGATCACTGTCATCCACCATTCCGGGGGTGTGCTGGCCAGGAGGCAGCCGGGATGCTCTGTGCACAGCTTTGGCAGGCGTGGGAGTCAAAGTGAACAATCAACGGGAAAGAAAAGCAGTGAAACAATAGTAATGAAAATAATAATAATGAAATTAAAACAGCAAAAGAAGGCAAGCTGATGGTCAAACCAGTTTACCTGTAAGCTTTAAAGTCCCTCACAGGGTTCCCCTCCCTCAAAACAATCTGACACACAAGCACAAAGAGCACTCCGTTAGTTTCACTGGTGCAGTCGGAGCCCAGGTCCATGTCGTGAGGAGCTCTATTAGGGTTTGATCAGTCTCGGTGTCCGTGAGGCGGTCGCTAGCTATATAGGTTACTGGAATGAGCCATAGCTATCTTTTCCTTTCTCAAGTCTCAAGTCCCAGCAGACTTGAGTCTGCACCGTTCTGCTTGTCTTGGTAGAAAATGGGGACTCTAGTCATGAACAAGTGGTACAGTTTGGTGGGATTTAAACTTTCTACCCCACACAGGGAATATCAACTCATGCACTTTACCATGGTGATTGAAATATCCTCTTTCACAGCGGCAGAGATCACACCTGTTCCCTGCCTGCACCCCCTTTTCAGAACCAGTCCAACGTGGGCAACCCGTCGCACTCCTGATTAACACATCCTGCTGAGCTATAGCTGGTGGGGATGGAATGGGCTCACCGTCTCCTTGAGATATCACACATTATGCAGGTGACACAGGGAGACCTCATCCTCGCTTTTATCAACACTCACTGCTGCTTTTTAGTCCCCGTGTTCCAGGGCCCCCTGTAAGTATTGTATTGCTTTCTCACTCTGAGGAGAGGCTTGTAAGATAGCTGTGCAGTGTGGAGAAGCACCATCATTACCATTCAGCCATACCTCAGTCCTCTGTTGACCAATAAAACCTGTAAAGGCTGAGGACTTATTAACCCAGACTCTGTGACAGCAGATTTAGAGACTCTCATCAATCTGATTGATTGTTTGCAGGGGTCTGTCATTCCTGCCAACTTCTGGAAAAGGAGCCATTGCATTATGCTAAAAAGCATAACGTCATTTCTTGTGTGCTCCCTTGAGATGTTTATAAAGCTGCTGATGTGTAGCACTGGGCCTGCATCAAGTCTATGTGCATGTGTTGGGCAAAGCTAGCAGTCTTTCATTGCTTTTATAATGCAGACAAGACTCACTTTAACACAGTGAGGCCAGTTTGACACCAACTCTACAGTGACACTTATTCTTTCGGCTTGTTTCCCATTTTTCAGAGGTCACCACAGCACTGCCCTGTGAGGGCACAGCACTGATGGCAGCTGTTGTTAACCTGGGCCTCAACTGATCCGGTGTGGTCTTATCAATCCGCATACTGATCTGGCAAAAGTTTATGTCAGATGCCCTTCCCGATGCAAGGGCATCCGTCTTAATCCCCAAAGTTCCATCTGGGTCCATCTCAACAACGTGGGGACTAATCATGGTATGTAAAAACAGACCTCGCAGGAAAAAATATGAAAACATTAACTAATATACCATAAGATTTGAACACCTCAGTCTAAGCTACTGGCATCACGGTTAACCCGCACCTCTTGGATATCTTGAGCACAACACAGCACCATACAGTACACTATTGTTCTGCACAGGGTATTGTTTATGCACCACTAATACGTGTTGCAATTACAGGCATCCGTCCTGGTGAGTATATTTCATTCACTACCACAAGCCTGCACTGTTCTACACTGATGCATGCAAATCAATAATGGAAAGCTAATTGGTGTAATGATGGTCCGCCGGCGCTGTTCATCAGTTAGTCGGTACTGCAGGGGGAGAAGATCTCTTAGATTACAGAGATGCCGTTGGCTCGATGTAGAGGAACAGAAATGAACAGCAGTGGCAATAAAATAAGACAAGGACGTTCAGGGATCCGAGACACAAATGTTTTGCCATTCATGTGAAGCGAAAAGAAAGTATTATTCTATAGGGAAAAAAGGTTCAGTCAGTCAGCTTATTCATTTAGCTTAATTGTCTACATGCACCATTTTCGAAGACTGAGTTTTCGTAGTTTATCTGAAGACTGGATTCAGCCTTCAGATAAATAAGCTGATTACAGACAGTTCATGAGGATAATCATTGTTTGTTAACTTGCCAAACTGTGCAGTTTGACAACATTGAGAAATCTGTCATATGTGTCCTGATTAGTCCCCATGTTGTTGGGGTGAACACGGACTTGGATGGAGCTTAGAGGATTGAGGCCACATGCCCTTCCTGACACCCTGTGGTGGGTTCGAACCTGCTGCCTCTGGCTCATTAGTTCCCAAAACATGTGCTCTACCACGGAGCTGCCGCAGCGCCCAAATTAACAATAACATTAATGCTATATTATTATCATATTAATCAATCACTGAACATATGAAAACAAGATGTCTACAAAGACTCATGCAACCATATAGCTGGACAGCTCAACAACATGAATCTATCTCACTTATGAAAGAGTGAGTACATTAACTAGTCACTGGGGTGGCTGATGAAGTCAAATAACAGGATGAGGTCATACTTGTCAAGATTTTGAGTTTCTGTTTTCAGTGTAAAGATAAGAACTCATTTGTAGTGGGCGCACTACAAGCATATTATTTATTGATGCACAACTTAGTTCATCAATTCATAGACTTGTACCACCAAATGTAACACGTACAAGTCTAAAGAAAACTGTTTCAAGTGTTGAAACGCAGGTGAAAACTAAACCCAATAAATTAGACTTTCCTTAAATATTAGTCAGAAAACATCTTTTGAGATTCCTCAATTATTCTCATTCACATTTAAAACATATAGGATTCATATGGAGCATGATCATAATATTCATGAAGAACGGCTTAGCTCCTCTTTGAGCAAGCAAGACCAGAACATTCAAGAAGAAAGATGAAGGAACAGCCAGCAGTTTGGCCTGCGTGTGTCATCAAACCTTCTGCAGATATCGGTTTTCCTAATTGCTGCTAAGTTTTGTTGAGCTCTTCCTTTTTTTCCCCGTCACTTCCATTCAGCAAACCTCTGAACAGCTGATATTCACCAAATGTTATGCTACTTGAAGCAGAAATGGCTTGTGTTGCACCTTTATTCTTTGATGCTTCGGGAAACTCCAGTTAATGTTTCACATCTCTAAAAATGGGGAACTGTGCCCACCTTGTTTGAAAGAGGAAAAGCTGAAATGTTCCAGCATGTCTCGGTGCCTCTCTGTTTAAAGCCCCAGAGCTGAATGGAAGACGGAGAAGTGAAGGACTCCAAGTGTGACCAGCCAAAGGGAACATTCTCTGTCCTTTAGTCACATTGATCTGAAACTACCACCTACTGACAAGCCTGCCCTAAAATAAATAAATAACGGCAAAAAAGTCCTCCGACTTTTGTCCTGATGCATGCACAATAATCCAGGTGAGATAATCACAAGAAGGTGAATCGGTTCAACCTTGCAAATGCAGTGTACCAATTCCATTCAATCTCTCTGTGTTCCCCTCGTCTGCAATTCAAAATAGGTGGACCGAGATCAGTTGGGCTGATTTTGTCGTTTTTTTAGTCTCTGTCTTTTACTGGTAGTTCTACTTTATCTCCAGTGGCCTTATGATCACATTCCCTTCTTTTCAAAGTGCGACAGTAGTTAAGAAGTAAAATCATACATGGTGCCATGGCTGGTGGGAAATCTTTAACTAATTGTTAGGGTTAGCACTAGCCTTGTAGTCTAACCTTCGGCCATAGGTCATCAGCTCTGCAGGCGGCTAACTGCCAAGACCACCATTTTATATCCGCACATCTGTATAAAACACCCCAATGCTGCAAGCAGACTGCAAGTACTCGTGACATGAGTCGTAACGGAGTACTCAAAGTAGGGCTTGTCAATGATTATCATAAGAGGCTGTGGTCGCTCCGCAGTAGAGCAGGGACACCAGGAATTGACAAACCAGATATTGCAAGTTCGATCCCATCGCAGGAAGGGCATCTGGCCTTCATCCTCCATCTAAGTCAGTGTCCACCCCCACAAAACATGAAGACTAATTGTGACTTGTAAAACAGACCTTGATAAGACGTGTAGTATTTTAAAGTTGGTTTTGGTTTGAAATTAGACTTTACATTACTAAGCAGTTAAAAGAGATGAACCTCAGTCAGATTCTTAAACATAGTATTTCTACATATGTAAGCAGATATTGTGCTCTCTCTCTTTCTCAATACTGTGGTGATAATAAGGATAATCTCCATATCACGCAGTTCCAAATATGTCACAACATACTGGATTTTCTCTCTTTTGTTTGTGCTACTACCTCGGAGAGGGCTGATTTACTAACCTTGTGTTTCCAGACTTTCACACAGTTCAGACTTGGCCTCTCCATTGGGCCTCAGGCCACCTTTAGGGTTGAACTTGTTGGACATGGTGGCTGCGGTGACCACCGCCTTCAGGCTACGCTTGCGCTTGGGTACATTCTGCTCCGGGTGGAAGAGAACAACGTAGACCTTGGGCATGTAGAGCATTCCAAGAGAGACGGATGCACTGAGGCTCACAGAGATGGTCAGGGTCGTGGTCTGGATGTACATCTGTATTATCAGAGAGATAGGAAAGTAATGAGCAAATACATTTGAACTAAAACAACAGCTACTAGACCGACAGTAGTCTCGTAGTGTCTCCTTGAATTGGCCACGTAACATTGCAATCATTACTACTGGGCCCTCCTCTGATACAAGATGTTTAAATGAATTCAAGTGTGGATTTTCTATTCTTTTAACCCACTCTTCCTTTTTCTTAACGCTTATTCTCTGGTGAGTGGCGATGGACCGCGGGTTCATGTAGTGAACAGAGAGGATGGTAACGGGCTGTAGCGTTGAGCTATTATCACACATGGTGGATGGTCTACCTTCTTTTTCAGCCCAATCCTGCTTTTCCCTGCCTGTAGTTTTATTGGTGGATTTGTTCATTTAGAACGTACAGCTAATTGGAAGCTCCCGTCATGATGGGTGTCTATGCAACATTGTGTTAAAAGGGTGCAGGCTGTATTAATGGGATTGGAAACTATTTCATGTAAGTGACAGCAGTGACTCGAGGCTGTGCTGCAGATATATGGCTGTAGGCAAGTAACACGGAGAAGGGATAAACATCCTAGAGTGTATTTACATGTAAATTGCTGCAAGTGATTTCCTTTATGCATAGTAATTATGGCATATCTCACATGGAGCTTACCTCTGATGTGTTGATATGTATTGAACACTACAAGGGACAGTTGGAAGGATGGTTATTGTACATTTAGTGTTTTATTAATCTGAAATGTTTTGTTTTGCCCATCGACTGGCAAAGTAAAGACAAATATGGCTGACACAATTCCCACCTTCATCCTAAAATTATCCTTCCAGAAACCATATTTAAGCAGAGATGAAAGCTAGTTAGGGGAATACGGTGAATCTGAAATGAACTTTCAGCATTTTTAACCACGTGGGGCCAACTGGCTTACTGCAGTATTTTTTAAAACTTTTTTACATTTTTCCAGAATGAAAAACATGCAAACTGAAATAAAAAGAAGACGCATTTAGATCCCTCATCTGGATCAAAATCACCGTACCCCCCTCTGGTGTCGATGACCTCAAGGCAATGAGTGTAGATTTGAAACAGCTGACAGTCATCTTTCTAACAGACTTGCCTGCGGTTCAGAGTGACATTATATTTTCAGACATCATAAATGACTGGGCTGTATGGCATGAGAACAACCCATGGGGTCCCTTAGACCACAAGCCTGTCAACAGTGATAAATTGTGTTCCTTAGCGTGGGGTTATGACATATATTGTTTGTATTTGGGCTTGTGAACAATTCATCTTTCTATTTCCTCATTTTTGCAGGAACACAAGTATCCTGGCTGTCAGTGTGGAAGAATGTTGGTAAATACCCTCATTGATGCTGCTGTCAAAAGAGAGGAGATTTGATTTCTAAATCTGGGTTATATGAGATACAGAATTTCCTGTTTTCCAGCTGAAGTGTCAGTCTAGTAGTGGTGTAATGGAGCATATCTGTGATCTGTACAGACCCCCCTCCCCCCCAGTTCATATGTACATGCATGTGAACCGTGAATTAATGGCAATATATAACCATCACAGTGAAGTGCAGCTCCACTGCTGCTGCTACCTTTATAGGAATAAGTCCCCAAATCTCGATGGAGAGTTGCAGTGAAAAGACGGACAGGGCAGATGTGTGCCTAGCTTTACTCTGAAGCTCAACGATTGGTCGATACTGCAAAAAGAAAGCTGTCGTGTCTTCATGTGTTCAAGGTTTTTAAGGCAGTGATTCCTTATCTGATGTGAGGCTTTAAGGACAGGATGTTGTTAGTGTGAAGCCCACTGAGGCATATTTGTAATTTGTGATAATGGCCTATACAAATAAAGCTGACTTGAGTTGACTTGGATAGGGCATGTTGAATCCCAGAGAATCAATCAAGGCTGCTCACATTGCAAAAAGTGCAGTGACAGTCATGGCTAGCGGAGGAACTTGAGAAGCCTTCTGCATCATTTAAGACACATGTATGGGAGCACTTTGGCCTCCCGGTAAAATATAGTGATGGAAGGAGTGTGGTGGATAAAACCGTTAGGGTAGGCCAAGTGAGTCTTGAAAATTTTATATCTTTCAAGATTTATTTAAATATTGGACATCTTGGATGTTTTCGTGCTGAGACCTTGGGTAAAATTTAGTTGCATTGTTTTAGGGAATAAGTAGAAAGCATGATTATATTTAGGGATGGCATAGCTCAGGTGGTAGGGAGGGTCCATTAGTCATTGGATGACGGGTGGTTCGATCCCCAGCCCATTCAGAAAACATCTCAAGGTGTCTTTGCTTGGGACAACAGATGAAAAGTAGCCTTTTGGCTAAATCTGGCAGATTCACATTTCCCTCTCTGTGATAATTAGTCTGCACTATGAAAAGAGATGTATTCATTCATTACATTATTTATTTGCTTGTTTGCTTAAATACCCCCACCCCTTTTTGCTGATCTGATCTGAGCTGTGAATCTCTACAGTCTATCCAGCTATTCAAGTTTCTTAGTCAACATACCACCAAGCCCTTGACTCCTATGGGGGATGTGGTAGCTCAGGGGTAGAGCGCACGCGCTTTAGGAACTGACAAGCTAGATGTTGTGGGTTCAAACCCACTGTGGGGCATCAGGAAGGGCATTAATTCCCTTGAACGGACCTCTCTCCCCAGAGGTCCCTCACTAGAGACAGCCATGTTAACTTTTGCATTTCACCAACTCAAGATGCAGTTGGGGCTTTTGCTTTCCCCAAAAACCAGACAACCTGAACCAATGGCATACACTGAAGATGATATATGTTGACAGAATAAGAAAGTCCAAAGTGGATGGGTGTAAATGAATGCCCTCAATTGTTGTAACAAGAAAGAGAGGGGGACACTCAGTGCAAATTGAGAGTAATGCAGGCCATTGCTTTTTACCATAGCGAGAACAACACACCAACATTCCTTGGAGATAGCAGAGAAGAGCTGTAATCTCCAGAGAAGATTAGACATGGCCCAGGGTGAGGCTGGAACAATATTGCTGCCCCTCCAGATTACAAAGTGGAGTTGCCATTTGAATGGAGACAAGACCTCTGCCTCCTTCCACCGGCCATGTAGAGATCGATTCTCCCTGACACGCTGACACGGCTGTCAATCTGCTTCATCGGCCAGCAAGACAGCAAGGTTGAGAAAAAAAAAACAGAAGACAGAGCCACCATGAACCAATTTAAGCACTACAACGTAGCAGAGCTGTCAGCCTACCTGCACGTATATATCAGTCAGATCACTCACACAGAGGGAGCTTATACAAGTTTCTTTTTATACACTTGTACATAGTGGTTGTGTATTAATTGCCTGTCTCTTGCAAGGCAATTGCATATGAAGCTATTGTTGGGTTTTGGTCCTTAGGCTGGGGATGCTGTGACTGAAGAAGTCAACTGTTGAGCAATGAGATGTTTCTCTTAATAAACACAGATGAACTGATTTAATTTCTTCTGTGATTTTGCGAAGCTAGCGTGGCCTCCTCATTCCACATCAGTGCATTTGGTACGGTTCCACTGAACACTGTTGATGAGTGAAAAGATGGCTATGTTCTCATTGTGGCGATGCCAGAAGAGAGACTGATGTTTGTCTGGGAGCTAGTTCATCCCCCAATTCAAATGAACCGTCTTAAACAGGTTAGTTTGATTTCCATCACTATTCCCATGAAAGACCATCAGGAAATTACGTAATGTCTCTCATCATCATCATCATCATCATCATCATCATCATCAAGATAATGTCTTGGCTGCAGTGTTAGTAAGTCAAAGTGCTGGTTTGTACTCTTATGCTGCATAGCAGCACGGTAAGTAGCAAGTTCCATTTTTGTCCATTTAAACTAGATGGTTACTTGTCATTTCAGCACACTACAACTAGAGCATGGAGATTATCTGCTGCTACACAAGGGCTGTATTCTAAATTACATAAGCAGCTGTGGGGCTATTATAGGAATATTCTACTTTTTTTGCAGAATCAACATGAATTATTTGAAGTGACAACTCGATGTAGGGCACTGAATGCTAATCTGCACAATTATCTATAAAGCGATGATTAGATAATTACTGTGCCTTTGAAATGCACGTGTTATGGCTACATCAGAAACTGTGTAACCAAGTAAGTGAGGAATGCTGTGTGATAGCATTGTAAAAATAAAGCAAATGAAAGAATGTAGGACTGCTATTACAGAGCCTCAATTCATAGACCAACATTTTAAGATAATCTCATTACTGTGTGCTAATTTCTTGGGATGATGTTATGTTGGGATTGAACAATGGTTGGCCAAGGTGAGAAACCCTGGATGCTGGATCGAAATGCCACCTTTACTCTATAAATCAAACTGTTGCATGGGGCCATGGTAGCTCATTGGTAGAATGTTCACATCAGGAACTGATGAGCCAGAGGCTGTGGGTTAAATTAAATGATTCCCTTATCAGTCCCACAAGGGGAAATTTGGATTTCTCTGCATTTTTGACCCAACCTATTGTATAGGAGCAGTGAGCTGCCAACATATGGCGCTTGGGGAGCATTTAGGGGTTCAGTGTCTTGCTCAAGGACACCTCGACATGCTGTATGCAGGACCGGGGATCGAACCTGTAACCTTCCGATTGCCAGACGACCGCTCTACCCACTGAGCTATGCCGCCCCCCCATCCTGTGTAGGGTTCAAACCCTGCACAGGATGTTAGGAAGAGCATCCAGCCTTAATCACCTAAATTCCATCTAAGTCCATGTCCACCTTCACAATGTGGAGACTAATCAACATCAACATACATACAGTATATGTTTTGATACATTCAGCTCAAGGATCGGG
>OMLC01094333.1:0-15381 GCA_900302585.1 Regalecus glesne | reverse complement strand
TGTGCATTGAAGTCTCCCAGTAAATTGATAGAGTCCCCTACAGGAGCTCCATTCAGGCCTCCATCCAGGCTCTCCAAAGCGGTTGAATCCTCTGATGTACTGTTTGGTGCATAGGCACAGACATCAGTCAGAGTTTTTCCTCCCATAATCCTAAAGCGTAGGGACATGACTCTTTCATCCACAGGGTTAAATTCCAATATAGTGGCCCTCAGTCGGGGTCTTAAGAGAATCCCTACACCTGCCCGGCGTCTCTCACCTTGAGCAACTCCTGAATAATATAAAGTCCAACTCCTATCTAAGACCTTGGTTCCAAATCCGATGCTATGAGTAGAGGTGAGCCCCACCAGATCTAGTTGGTACCGTTCCACGTCCCGCGCAAGCTCTGGCTCCTTACCCCCCAAGGAGGTGACATTCCACGTCCCTAATGCTAGCTTCTGTGCTTGGTTCTGGTCCGCTGAGACCCTTTGCCTTCACTGCTACCTGTCTGGCAGTGCACCCGACCCCACTGGTTCTTCCTGTAGGTGGTGGGTCCACAGGATGGAGAAGTGTCCATGTTGTTTTTTCGGGCTGAGCCCGGCCGGGCTCTGTGGTAAACTCGGCCACCATGCGCTCGCTGATGGGCCCTCCTTCTGGGCCTGGCTCCAGATGAGGGCCCATGGCTTCCTCCGGGCAGGGTAACATACTTCTTTTTAGATCTTTCATGGGGTTTTCTTGAAGCATTCTTAATCTTGTCTCTCACCTCAGACATACGCGAGGGACTCAAAGTAGAGCTGCTGGTCCTACAAATAGAAAGGAGCCAGTTGAGGTGGTTTGGGCATCTAGTAAGGATGCCACCTGATCTATCGCCTCCCAAAAGAGGTTTTTCAGGCACGTCCAGCTGGGAGAAGGCCACGGGGTAGACCAAGGACCAGATGGAGGGATTATATCTCCACACTGGCCGGGGAACGCTTTGAGATCCCCCAATCAGAGCTAGTGGATGTTGCAAGGCAAAGGAAAGCTTGGAGACCTCAGCTGAAATCTGCTACCTCCGTGACCCAACACCGGATAAGCGGTTAATGATGGATGGGTGGACTTTTGCATTGTTTAAACAGAGTGTATCTTAAATTTCTATTTTCATCTTAAATTGTATCCCCCACTCGCTATTGTCAGAACAGTTGTATATTGCCAGGAAGTTGGTTATATCTTATTTAGTATATTTGGTTAATCGTAAACTCCACCATGTCCATGAGGTCCAGAGCCTGTCAACTGCATAATGATAATAGTTATACTGTATGTGAACATGCAGTCTCCTTGCATATTCATTAAACAATGGTAACTTAAGGAACGTAATCACTTAGAAATTAATTTGTGAATCCACTAATACATAATGTGTTTGTACTTATTTCAAACCAATCCTAAAGTGTATTTAACATCAATGCTGAATTTACTATTCATTATACAGATTGATAGTCTAGCCGAACTCGTTGGAAGAGATGCTAGAGTGGGTGGGAGTGTTTATTTTAAATTGCTCATCTCTCTTAAGTTACCAAGGGCAATATTAGGTTTCCTTGCTCGAAGGCGGATTTCTATGGCAAGCCATACTTTTTTACGTTAAGCATCCGAAACTCTGAAGTCCTGCAATTTCCACATCCGGCGTTTGCGTCTCTAGTGTCTCCTTGAAACTCTCAGAGACCACGTGGTATACTACAGGTGATCAGCTGACCGCGTTGGGGGAGGAAGAGGAAGGAAAATGGAAGGGAACAGAGACGAAGCCGAAAAATGTATAAATATAGCGTCCAAAGCTCTGGAAGCTGGAGACAAAGAAAAGGCTTTGAAATTTCTCATCAAGGCAGAGAAACTTTACCCGACTGAGACAGCTAAAGGTAATGGCTTTTTTAGGGGGGTGGGTTGTGCTGACACTTGAATTAGCTATTAGCTAGTTAACACGCCAGGCGAATGACCGGTACAGTAAGTCTGCTAACTCTGCAAAGCAACATTATTTAACAAGTAGCCTTCGTTACGTGGGGGGTTGCGGTTTATTTAATTTATTTATCCAGCTTTTAACATTTCCTGATCTTTGTAGGTGTGAATAAGAACACGTTTGTATATGAATGACCATAACTGAGTAGTTCTACAATGTATAACTCAATGATGTTTGGACTGGCAGGCCGTTGATAGTCGTTAGCTAGTTGCTAACATTAGCTACCTTGTCTAATGATGATAATCTGATTCAACGCTAAATGTGGATATTATTGGTTGTGTACAAATGCTATTCTTATCTCTAATGGGACAATCAGTTGTTGTAGACATAACCGATAATATGACTTGGTGGCTTACTGTAATTTTTTTCATTATTCATCTTTGATATTGAACCCTGTTGTTGGGTCACCTAGAAGACATCCCACTCATTGTTGCTAGGATGGGTAATTACGTTTAGCGCGCGTGTGTGTGTCTGTGTCCGTGTCCGTAGCTGATCACGTGTACTACGGGAACTATCAGCCCAATGTATTTTTTTCTGCACAGCGGTTAGTGTATGATCAAAACTCTCATGGTCATTCAAACCCTTTGAAAAAAGGTTTGTTCTCACTGCCTTGATGCATGCTCAATAATCCAGGTATGGAAATCACAAAAAAGTGAATCAGTTCAACTGGATCAGAAGTGTATTTAGAAATGTTCGTCACTCACCAGGTGACTTCTTCGGTCTGAGCTGAATACAAGCATCCCCCCTTTTAAACAGTACATTGATACCGGACAACAAAAGGCTGGTTTCATATGCAAGTTGGGGGATCGACTGCACATTCAGTGGCAATGAGCACCAATCACAAAGGATTGGGGATACCGTCTTACTATACCGTGATTGCAAATATTCCCCAATTCATCACTAATGTCAATTGGACATAAAACAGTGATAATTGCCAATCAGATCATGGCCAACATTTCCGCTAAACTGTCATGTTAATAAGCCTACATTCAGTATTCCTGTAAGCGCCTCTGCTGTGCTTTGGGTGTATTTCATGATGATCGGCGTGGTTTGTGACCAGGATAGGCCTATTTGAAGTGTAGCAAATGTTAAATTTGTAAGTCCTGTGAAACCTTTGGGCCTGGACAAAGCGTTGATGAAATTTTACTGAAATTAACAGGAGAAGGGATTAAGGGGTTATACTAATGGGTTTACCACCATAACATGACACTGATTACTTTTTTGTTAACTTTTGTTTTTGGCTTTGGTTGCCTCTGTCATGGGAGCACGTTTTGCTTCAGCACCTCCAGATTTTCAAATTAAGGACTGGGTATGTGTAAAAGTCACAAGTCAAGAAATCATTCACTACTGATCCATGACAGAAGTGGAGGCACACTGGATGAACCAAAAGTAATAACCTGTCTTAATTTCCATAATATAATAAAGCTGGCTAAACTGTTAAAGTGAACTCTTCCACAACTCACATCTACAGCCGACTCAAATCAGAAAGTGACATGATCAAAAGCTATTAAATTATTTTGATAATCCAAAAAGAATGCTAAAGTTATAGTCACAAACAGTACATTGATACCACACAACAATAGGCTGGGTTCATATGCTAGTCGGGTCATCAACTGCACATTCAGTGGCAATAATCACCATTCACAAAGGATTGGGCAATATTTGCAATCACAGCATTGGACGACAGATATACTCTCAGGCCACCACCCCTGTTCAATGACAGTCGTTCCCTCTTTGCGTAAATGGCCACTTTAACCCCCTTTTCAAACCAGCGTTCCTCTCTGTGAACATCATCATCCTTGAATGAGTGGCCACAAGCCTGTAGATTGGTGTAGACTAGAGTCCTGGCCTGACGTGTTAGCTCTCCTGTGCTGTGCCACCCTCATGGTCAATGTCTGTTTGGTCTTCCTGATGTACAAGTCAGTGCACTCCTCCTGGCATTTAACAGCGTTACACTCTATTACTCTGTTACTATTACTCTATTACTCTGTTACTCTATTACTCTATTACTCTGGGGGACGGGACACGATCTATGGAGTGGACCAACTTTTGATGCAGTGTATTAAGGGGTTTGAAAGCACACTGCGTCAAAAGTTGGTCCACCCCAAGGATCTGTCGTCATCTTACAATGCTGTGATTGCATGTATTCCCCAATCCTTTTTGAATGGTGCTCTTTGCCACTGAATGTGCAGTTGATGAGCCGACTAGCATATGAACCCAGCCTATTGTTGTGTGGTATTGATGTGCTGTTTATAAGGGGAGATGCTTGCAGTCAGTCAGACTGAATATGTCACCTATTTGAGTGATGAAACGTATCTGAATAAACTTCTGATCCAGTTGAACCGATTCACCTCTTTTTGTGATTCCCCTAACTGGATTATTGTGCATGCATCAAGACAAAGTTATAAAGGAACAACTTCCTCTTGTTTGCAGTCAAAATAGAAAAATGTTGTTGCATTGTGTCCTTTGCTTAATTTTCAGTGGTGGGATCAAACCTGCAATCATAGACTCGTAGTTGTGCATGCTCTATCACTCTGTTTTGGCATGCCACTACTGTTTTTGGTAGCTGTGTAACTCTGCAGCACTTTCACGGGCAGATACCACTTAAAACTGCTACATTTCTAGCAGAGGTACCACTTAATTGTTCACAGAAGATGATTGTGTTCATGGCAGATATCAGTAAGAAGTGGTATCCAGTGTGACATATTAGTCAAAAAGATTGCCAAACCTGCTTTTAAACTGTATCTGTCAGTGGAATCGTCAGTGACATACCACTGCAGTAGTGGTATGCCAAAAGTCACATTTTAGTATTGCTGTCACTTAATTTTTGTGTAATCATCACTGTATGATCAAGGACCTTGAGTCTTTATGTATGCTCAGTAATCTAGCTAATAAAAGCAAAAAAGTTGAATCGTTTCATCACTCATAAAGGGTGCATCTTCAGTCCAACCTGATTGTAAGTGATGCTAAAGATGTCACCTGTATGAGTGATGAAATGTATCTTTCAATAAAACATTGTGTCCAGATAAACCAATTCCTTTTGTGTGTGTGAATTCCTTACCTGGATCATTAAGCATGCATAAAGAGACGGAAACAAACATGTTTTACACTGCTATTGAGTGCTAACTCCTTTGCTGATTTTGGCCCAAGTCTGAGGACTGGAATAGGGGAGAAATGCAAGCGTTTCATCCATATTTTCCCCTCTTCCAGTAGGTGAAAAAAAAATGTTGGTTTATCATCATGTCTGAGCACCAGAGAAGGCAAGATATGCTTGGCATGGATCTGCGCTCTACTGTGTGCACTCTACTAATTTTAACATGATATCAAAATGTTGGTGTTATGACAAGGCACATGCCCTAAGAACTCTTACATGTAAAGTTCACATTTTTATTTGATGTTAATTAATAAGCACTGTTTTGCTGTATAATTGACATGTGTTTGAAGGTAACTAAGGATTTCTATGAGGGGAGGGGAGACAAGCATGGAAGAGGATGAACCATATGTTGCTAGCCCAAAACCAATTTCTTGAAATAGTTTCTTCCTATATCCTTGTGTATCCTCTTTGGCTTGATTGATGAAAAAAAATTCTAGGTATTCAGACACATGACCAAGACTATTGACAATTAGCTATACTTGAAACTCTCAGTTGAGGCCTGATCATTACGAACACATATTCTGATTGGTTTATGGAAATGTGTGTAAAGAAATTATATTATCGATGGTACAATATTAAAAAGGTGAAATGCTACCTATGCAAACATCTTCAGGTTTACTACAAGAAGTACCACAACGGTGAAGTTGAAGTGCTTTGAATTGACATAGTATCTCCTAATTCTAGATAATGATATTTTAGTGCTGATTCAATACAAATTGGGATTTCCAAATATCACAATCTTTTATATATTGCAATTTTTTGTTTTTATGGCTCCATCTCCTTTTATCGAGAGTAAATTGTCAGAAAACTTTCATCACATTTCGCTATCAAACGCTTAAACATGAATATGTTTATCTCAAGAGACATATTCAAACAATTGAAATTCCAACATTCAGAGATACCAGTCCTCATCAAACCTCTATACATCATCTTTTAATTGTGCTTCAACATTGCAATTAAGGGGAAAGGCTCTAATATTAAGATTGTCACAGCATGATATCATGATTTTAAAGCAAATTGATCCACCGAATCTACTCATTGTATTTTCTGTTGAAACTGAGTTGTGGCTTAGGTTTTGCCACATTCATCCTTCAATCCATCCATCAACTCTTTATCCGGGGCCAGGTCAAGATAGTAGCAGATTTCAGCTTGGAACACCCAAGCTTTCCGTTTCATTTTGTACAGCAACTAGCTCTGACTGGGGGATCTTGAGGTGTTCCCAGGCCAATATAAAGATATAATCCCTCCACCTGGTCCTCGGTCTATCCTGTGGCCTCCTCCCAGCTGGATGTGCCTGGAACACCTCATCAGGGAGGCAGCCAGATGGCATTCTTATTAGGTATCCAAACCACCTCAACTGGCTCCTTTCTACTTGAAGGAGGAGCAGCTCTACTCCAAGTCCCTTTCGGATGACTGAACTTCTCACCCTATCTCTAAGTGAGAAGCCATCCACCCTCCTGAAAAAACCCATTTAAATCTCTTGTATCAGCAATGTCGTTCTTTCGGTCATGACCCAACTTTCATTGCCATAGGTGAGAGAAGGAATAAACATTGATCGAGAGCTTTGCCTTCTGGCTCAGTCTTTTCTTGTTAACAACGGTTTGGTAAAGTGAGTGTAATACTGCTCCAGCAGCTCCAATGCTCCAGTCCAACTTGCACCCCATCTTCCCCTCACTCAAAAATAACCCCCCAAGGTACTGAACACCTTCACTTAGGGGAATGACTCATTCCCTACATGGATTGGGCAGTCCTCTGATTTGCTACTTCGAACCATGGTCTCAGATTTAGAGCTGCTAATCCGCGTCACTGTCGCTTCACACTTGGCTGCGAAATGTGACTGCTGAAGGTCACGACCGATGATGTCATCAGAACCACATCATCTGCGAAAGCAGTGATCCTTTGTGTCTAAGACACCTGGCCTTAGATCAGATGATATGATAAGAAAATTAATCATTGACCATTGGGCTAGGGTGCTCTGGTACCATGTACACTTATGAGCATCCTTAGTTTTGAACATGGTGTTTGTTATGGAAAATCTATGACTAGCACAGAATTTCAACAATAAAGGACCGGAGAGGCTGTTCCTTCATCACGCCCCTCCAAGTGTCCTGATCATTGCCCACATATGCATTGAAATCTCCCAGTAAAATGACAGAGACCCCTACAGGATTCTCATAAAGGACTCTATCCTGGATCTTCAAGAAGGCTGAATACTCGGAAGTACTGTTCAGTGCATAAATGCAGACAACAAGCGGAGCCCTCTCCATATCCCTAATACGTAGGGAGGCGATCCTCTCATCTACATAGGTAAACTCCAATATAGCAGCAATCAGCTGGGGACCTGCGAGTATCCCCACACCCGCCTGACGTCTCTCACCTTGGGTAACTCCAGAGAAGAATAAAGTCCAACCCCTATCTAGGAGTTAAGTTCCAAAACTGGTTTTGTGCGTAGAGGTGAGCCCCAACAGATCTAGCTGGTAGCATTCAACCTCCTACACGAGCTCTGGCTCCTTAGCCCCCAGGGAGGTCATATTCCACATCCCCAAAGCCAGCCTGCTTGGGTCTGGTCCGTTGAGACCTTCTCACTTCACTGCTACCTGTCTAGCAGCGCACCTGACCCCAGTGGTTTTGTTGTTGTTGGTGGGTCCACAGGAGGGTTCATGTTTTTCTCAGGTTGAGCCCGAATGGGCTTCATGATAAACTTAGCCACCAGGCTGACGGGCCCTCCTTCTGGGCTTTGCTCCAGACAAGGACCCCAGGCTTCCTCGGGGCGGGGTAGCATCATGTCTTTCCTGATGTTTCGTGGGGTCTTTTTGAACCATTCTTAGTCTGTTCCCTCACCTGAGACTAATTTGCCATGGGAGACCCTACTAGCAGCACTAGGCTCCGTCCTACATAGCTCTCAGGTTCATATGGACACACAAATCCATCACAACAAGACAAGCCAAGTTCAGTCAATTTGTTTGTATAGCCCATTATCACAAATTGACAATTTCCCTCAGTGTACTTCACATTAAAAAAGGTGATGGTTTCCTGGAGAGGCTGCTACATACACTTTTAATCAAATACAAATAATTTCAGAACATTTGTATGAATTACATGATGAATATGGTAATACCCCTGTCTACCCTTTTACTTCGGTTCAAGTAAAATGGAGGACTCATAAGTATCACTTTTTCCTTCCAAAGTGCAAAGATTACAGTGAAAAGATTCAGTTTCTGGATTTCTCTTTCTAAGCTGATGCCAATAGTTAGTATTCCCCCTCAACTAATTAGTTTGCAGGGGTTCTTTAACATACTAATAAAGTTAATGTTACCTACGTTTGAATAAAAATATCCTAAAAACATTGAAGGGCATATTTTTGGAATTGTACAGACTGATCATTTTGGTATTGAGAAACTTGCTTTTTTTACCACTACTTTAGTAAATTCAAATGGGGTATCTGTTTTAGCCCTCAAAAACCATGCTACATTTCCCTTTCGACTTCAGGAAGCTCACATTACAGTCACACATCTTTATGCTTGATTTAAAGAAATAAAAATACCAACCAAAAAATGCTGTTTTCTCTGTTCCTTAGAGACCCAATATGTCCTACTATTGTCAAACAAGGACCAACTATATTATCTATTTATTGGTTTGTTTGGAAGAAGAAATATGTAATAAAAAACTGAATTCAGTATACAAATGTGGAAAAAATAAGGATTACATGAATAAAATAAAATAATGCTCTCAATTTTTATTTTATTAATTATCCATTTTAATTTTGATCCTCCCACTAGCTTATGTCACTTTTTTATCAGCTAGTTTTGCTCCATTTAGCCAGGGTGGTGGTTAGAAAATAGACATGGGGTGAGCGTAGCATGACAAATTAGATGACAGCTCATAACTTAGACTGACTGTTGGCATCCCCAAAATGACTAATGGTATGAATAATGGAGGGATTTTTTCATGTTCGGTTTCTTTTACGTATGACTAGGTATGCTCAAAATCATGTATTTTGGTGATTGATTGTTATATGTTTTGTGACAAGTTATCTGTCCTTTATATGACAAATTGTGCAGGTGGAGTGGTGGTGAAATATAATGAAAGGGAGAGGAAACAAAACTTGAAATAAGAACTTTAATCAAGCAATATTCACAAGTTAATGCATTTTTCTCAGACTGCATTAAATTTTGACCAATTCCAATGCAATGTTTTCTTTCATAATTTTTTTCTCATCTGCTTCCCTTTCTTCAAATAGCGGCCTATCAAATTTAGCCTCATCTTGATCCCTAACATTTTTACTTGTTAAATTGGTTATGCTTATTTTAGTCATCAATTACACCAATTACTGGCAAAACCCATTGATGTAGATAGGCAATTTGTGAAAATAGATTATACAGATAAAATTAACTTTGTTTGGCACATTAAACACGCACATACATACATATACCTCATCTTAAACATAAACTCTAATCTACTTGTTTTTTTATTTTCTCATCCAGTCTTATTAGATGTGTTGACAAGGAATGGAAGCTCAGCAGGGAATGGTGCCTATTGCAGGAAGCCAACAAGGAATTCTGAAAGTACCAGTGCTCCACCGAACAGGGACAGTCAAGACTCTGGAGGAGGAGGAGAGTCTAAGGGCTACACCAAAGAGCAGGTTCAGGGTGTGCAGAGGTGAGAATTAGATTATAATTATTGCCCTACTGTGTCTCAATTCATTTTCCAATCCCTTTTCTGTTACTTTGCAGGGGTTAATTGGTGGGGGGCTTTTTTAGTGCCAACATAATTCATTAGTAATCAAGGAGTTGGATGATTGATATTAGAGGCCAATATTTATTTACATTTAAATGAAAAGTTTATATATATATATATATAATGCTTGCATATATTATAAGATACAAGAATTATAACAATTTGATTGTGGATTTTAAAAAATTGAATAAGTGTATGGTCACACTTGCATAAAATTAACATTGGCTAATATTCTCCTCTTGTTCACTTCTATTCTATGTGAGCAAATGGGCAGATAAAACATTGACTTTTGGTCTTGATGCATGCTCAATAATCCAGGTATGGAGATCACATTATCTTATGGTGGTGAAAAAACTTTTCACTTTTGCACTGCATAGAGTTCAGTTTTGAACCACTGAATCCATATTCCTCCAGCAATTGCAAAGTGACTCTGTTTCATCCCACTTGGCCTCATATCCGGTACTGCCCACATTTTAATAGGGCAAGATACGAATCTTGCATCGACATGCGATCAACATTCACTTGCCTTTGTACATGTATGAGGATAGCCTTAATAGCCTTAATAAGGTCCCCCAAATACCTTTCTTGTTCTTTTCGTAAAAAGAAAAGGTTATCCCCATTTTCCCACCCAAATTCCCCGAGTATCCTACTGCTGGGTCAGTTGCTTTGATACCCCTCTAGAATGTTGACAGGAAGGAGGAAGCCGTAAGTCCTCCAAGTCACCTGATGACTAGCCTTCGCTATTTCACACATCACGGTCTTGCGGGGAAAGCACAGTGCTTGGCCGTCAGAGAAGAATGAAGCAGAGTACCATCCGTTCACTTAATCGCAAGCACCTGGACGACCCAGAGGGGGACACTAGAGAACCTAGAATCCTTTATCCAACCCCTATATTGATGTGAGGTTTAGCCAATTATGTCCCACTAACTTTGGACCTCCGGCCATGGTTGGAAAAGGCGCAGCCGGGATTCAAACACCCAATTGCATGAGGAAGAGATGCACTGAACATAGGTGCCTTGACCCCTTAGGCCACTGGAGGCCTACTGTTCCCAAATACCTTTCTAAAGTAAATATATATATATAAATTGACTTGTTTTTATATACCAAAATAAAGAAAAAATATTTTAATTTAGTTTTAAAGTCTAACCTGTTTACTAGTGTCAAATTATGAATCATTTTTCTATCGATGCCATGTGTTAGAGAGGATGGACTCCGCAAAAAATTACAGTGTGAACTAATAATGACAAGGGTGGAAACTCCCTAAATTACAAAAAAAAATATTAGCCTCTAAGCTGTAAAAATGATCAAGAACAAATACGGTGAAATATGAGATTTGATGCATGCTGACATGATTAGCACCTTCCTTCCTGCATTCTTTCAAACTTCTATAAATGATGGCATAGCATCTGGTCTCCAACCAACCCAAAACAGCTCACGTCACCCTGCCGTTCATAATACTCCACTGGCTCCCAGTTAATGCCTGCATCAAATTTGATTCAAACATCGAGTGCAATTGCCAAACTTCAACTAAAACAGTTTCATTCTACCTGAACTCCCCTCATTCAGGTTACACTCCCTCCCGCTCACCACGCTCTGCCTATGAGAGATGCCTTACTATTACCACTAAACAGGGCCCTAAGGCAATAGCTTAACTCTTCTCTTCTGTCCCTGGTGTTGGAATGAGCTACCAAACTCCATTCAATCCACTGAGTCCCTCTTGATCTTTTGAGAAAAGGCTAAAAACCTGGCTCTTTCATGAACACCTATGCGTTATGTACAGTTAGGACCTGCAGCCAGGATTTTAACACACAGCTGCATGACGTAGAGATGTACTGAACATAGGTGTCTTAACCCCCTATACCACCGGAGGTCCCCCGAAGTCAGTTTTTTCTTTTTTTTTCTTCTAAATTTTCACCCCTTTTTTCCCACCCGAATTCCTCGAGTTGCCTACTGCTGGGTCAATTCATTTGATACCCCTCTACGTTGACAGGAAGTTGACAGGAAGGAGGAAGCCGTAGCATGTGAGTCCTCCAAGTCACATGATGACTAGCCCTTGCTATTTCACACAATGAAGTGTGTTCAGGGGTTTGAAAGCAACTGAGACCCGATGTTTTGCTTTCAAACTCCTGAACACACTGCGCCAAAAGTTGGTCCACCCCAAGGATCAGGTCCCCCTGCACAAACAGAGTAATGTAGTGTACGCTGTTAAATGCCAGGAGGACTGCAGTGACTTGTACATCGGGGAGGCTAGTGGCCACTCTTTCAAGTATGATGATGTTCACATCCTTGACAGGGAGGAACGCTGGTTTGAAAGGGGGGTGAAGGAGGCCATTTATGTTCAGAGGAAACAACCGTCTTTGAATAGGGATGGTGGTCTGAGAGTACATGTGTCGGCGTCTCGCAATACCGTGATTGCAAATATTCCCCAATCGTTGCGAATGGTGCTCATTGCCACTGAATGTGCAGTTGATCACCCAACTTGCATATGAACCCAGCCTATTGTTGTGTGGTATCAATGTACTCTTTATAAGAGGGGGGATGTTTGTTTTCAGCTCAGACTGAAGAAGTCACCTGGTGAGTGATGAAACGTTTCCAAATAAACTTCTGATCCAGTTGAACTGATTCACCTCTTTTTTGTGATCTCCATACCTGGAGTATTGAGCATGCATCAAGACTAACTTGGTATGCTTTTCTGCCAACTACTAGTTTAAACAACTTAAGCAGGCTGTTCTTAATTGGAAAAAAGACTTCCTGCCACTGATATTATCTCTGACCCTCTGTATCTGTTTACAATCACAGAGAAGGTTATTGAGTTAGTTAGTGAGTCGAACGTACAGATTCTTCCTTTACAGCAGGGGTCCCCAAACTTTTTCCTGTGAGGGCCACATAACTTTTCCCTTCTCTGATGGGGGGCCGGTGTCAGTTTGTAACCGAAAAAGTGTGACGATCGTAGGGGAGCTTAAAAAATTTATTGTTTTCCTGAAAGCCACACATAACCAAATAACCCTTTCCAGGTTCTTTACAGAAAAAAAGTCAGGAAACAAATAATAACACTATTAATGAAATAAATAATAACTAAATAACCCTCTCTGAGTTCTTCACAGAAAAAACAGGAAATAAATAACACTATTTATGAAATAAATTATAACTAAATAACTCTCTCTGGGTTCTTCATAGAAAAAAAAGCCATGGAACATTAACTTTCTGTTGTGCCATGCACAATCTTAACAGATAAAAGTTCAGCTCAGTTGTCAGAGCAGAATCTCTCTGACACATATGAGCAGTCTCTTAAAGTTCTTGTGTTCCTTCCTTATAATCCTTTTGTAGGTTCCAGTAGGCTTGTAGACACCGCTGTTTGCAGCTTTCTCTCATCAACTTCCCTGTGAAAACCACAAAGGAAGCAGGTTGAGAAACTGAACTAAGTGATACAGCACCTACACAGCACAATACATTTCACTACCAGTATGGTTGTAAAGATGGATTTTATCCAGTAGATTTTATTATGATTATATTTGTTTATGCTCAGAATGACTCATTCAAGTCAGAAAAGTGAGCTTACCTATGTATGTTCATCAGTGTGAACTGTGGGCCTGCATCTGGCTGGTGAGAAGTTGAATATCAGGTTCCATTCTAGTTACAGCCAGTCTCAAGCACTGATGCAAATGTTCATCTGTCAATCTTGATCTCATCAGAGTTTTCAGCAGTTTCATGCGTGAAAAGGTTTTCTCGCAGATATACGTGCTGCCAAAAACTGTGGACATTTTCATTGCGTGTTTTTTGATGTTTGGATATGTGTCTTTGGGAGGGCGGCATAGAAGTCAATGAGACTGTTGGGCTTGAATGCGTCTTTCAGAAATCACAGTTCTGTAACTCAGCCAACTCAAACTGATATGAAGCTGGGCTTCATCAATGTCGGCAACAAAGGGGTTCTGAAAAAGACGGATTTCTTTTGCATGAACATGTAGTTCACTGAATCGCACACCGAACTCCGCCTTCAGCATTTCCAGTGCTTCCACGCACTTTTCAGCTGGGAACGGGACCGCTGGGTTCTCTGTCGACAGGTTTTGGGTAGCAGGGAGATGGACGAAGTTGCGCTTTTTCACTTGTTCCAAAAGCAGCGCTAATTTCACCTCAAATGCTTTTATGTGTGAATACATGTCCAAATGAGTTTCCCCTCCCTTGTAGCTGCAAGTTAAGGCTGTTAAGTATTTCTGTCACGTCTGTTAAAAATGGAGGTGCCATTTCCATTCTGGGTCGATCAGCTCTGGGACCGTTTTGTCTTTTAAATGAAGAAATGCGTTAATTTCGGGTAGCAGCTCGTAAAAACCCTCAAAACTCTGCCCCGGCTCAGCCATCGGACCTCTGTGTAGTACAGCACATCTCCGTGCGTAACTCCAGTTCAGACAGGAATTCTTGGAACTGCCTGTGTTTAAGTCCCTTTGCTCTGATGAAGTTTATGCACGACACCACAACCTTCATTACAGAATCCCACGTCAACACTTTGCAGCACAGTGCTTGCTGGTGAATTAGGCAGTGGACTCGTAGCGGGGCGGTGAGACCCCTTTTTTCCAACTCCCGGTTCATGCGTCCTATTAGACGCGAGTTTCGCCCACCATGCTGGAGCCCCGTCAGTCGTGATGCTAGCTAGCTTTGACCAGTCCAGGTCCAACTTCTCCATGGTTTGGCACACTTTGTCAAAAATATCCTCTCCCGTTGTAGTCCCTTTGAGACTTTGGAGGGCTGCCAGCTCCTCGCATATCTCAAAGTTTGCGCTAACTCCACGAATAAAAATGAGCAGTTGCGCTGTGTCTTGACGTCCGTGCTCTCATCCAGTGCTAATGAAAAAAAGTCAAATTCTTTCGTCTTCTGCTGCAGCTGGGCATATACATTACTCCCGATTTCTTCAACGCGTCTGGTGATTTACTCCCGACAGACTTACGGCATTAAATGCATCTTTCTTCTCGGGACACACCTCCTCCGCGACAGCATCCTACATTTCTTAACAAACTCTCCGTCAGTGAAAGGCTTACCGCTGCTTGCTATCAGTTTACAACCCGAAAGCTGGCCCGAACGGATGCCTGGTTCAGCTGAGCTTGCTACAAATGTATTCTGCTGAGATAGTAGTCCACTTTTTAGTTTGAGTTTGTCTGCTCGTATTTGGCCTTGCAAGCTATCGTACTTGTCTTTGTGACGGGATTCAGTGTCGGCGAAGATTGTATTCTTTGAATACCGCCACCGTCTCTTGACAGATGAGACAAACAGCCTTTTCTTTGCATTGAACAAAAAATAATCGTTTGTCCACTGCAGGTTAAATACCCTGCATTCTGAATCAATTTCCTTACCTAACCTTTTCGCCATTATTCCGTTCTCTCTTTGACAGGGCCGGGCCTAGGATTTTTTTTCTGGAGGCCAAATAGGAAAAAAATCCGATAGCGTCTCTGGTATTGTTCAGAGGGCCGGGCCAAATGTGCTGACGGGCCGTATCCGGCCCGCGGGCCGTAGTTTGGTGACCACTGATCTAAGTGATTGT
>OMLC01094332.1:0-10016 GCA_900302585.1 Regalecus glesne | reverse complement strand
GGGGGGAGGGGTGGCCAATGGAGAGAATGAGTGGCGAAAGAGGACATTGGTTCACGGTGAATCGGGGCTGCTTTCCTGTTTCTCACCTGGAGCGATATCAGTTTTCTCCCAGTGCACCAATGAAAGAGTCATTAATCGAAACACACCTGACAAACATCTTGGGAGAACGGCCCAGCATATTTGTCTTGTCGGTTGTCGCAAAGTTTTGGCATGGAGAGAGACGGACTGACCGATCAAGTGAAAGAAGCGTCCTTTTTGTTTTCTCCGTTCTTTCACAGAGGTGTATAGATCTAGATGTGACACTCTGCAGATAACAAATGCATCCAAAGAGAGAAAGGTGATTGCATGATAGCGAACACCGTTGCTAATTTTCCAATGCACCCCGTCCTTCTCTTGTCACTTGGTCATAGTTTGACATTTCAGCAATTGTGAACTTGTGGGGGATGCGGAAGGGCGTCTGGCCTTAATTCCCCAAGCTCCATCTAAATCCATGTCCAGCCCTGCAACGTGGGGACTGTTTGTGACACATTAAACGGACCCCTCACTTCTCTTTGCACAGGACTTCGTCTTGTCCAGCTGGTTAGGGAATCAACAAGAAAAAGGAACACATCAGATGCCATTATGTGTGTCAAACCGGGCTGCAGGGGACAAGTGTTTGCATTTATTCCCTCCCAGTTTCTACAGAGGTAAACAAAATGGACAAACTCAGGATTGACAAGCCTTACCTTTGGAGAGCCTCCTCCGAAGTTATGAAACGGCTTTCTGTGGGTAAAAAGAGTGACAAAGCTCGGCCATCAGCACAGGCAAACACACGGATGCTTGATGTGCATGCATGTGGGCGTGCATGCATACAAACATAGATCTTCATAGCCCAGGAGCTAAAGCAGTCATCAGCCCCTGCAGAAAGCGTGTCGAGGTGTCCTTGAGCAAAACACTGGACCTCTAGCTGCTCCCCGAGCACTGTGCCGTGGCTGCACTCACTGCTCCTATATAACAGAATGGGTTAAATTCAGAGAACTGATTCCACTGGCTTTGGTTGTGTGGCAATAGAACAATCTAGCATCAAGTGCACAGACATACATACACACACACACACACATGCATACATGCATGCATTCCCACATCCACACATAATGCTAAAACAAGGCTCATCATTGAGTGGTAGGACAGCCTCTCAGACATTCCTCTCTGGGGTGAGGGGGTGCAAGGCTTTGTCCAGACGCCTCTTGTCTTAAGAGAGGTGGAAGAGAGATGGACGAGAAGCGTGAAGGATTCATCTCCCCTCTCCTCATTCATGAGTGTCAAGTGATCTTTGGAGAACAACGTTGAACCTTGAATCCGGTTGATCTCATTGGAATGATACTCCCAACAAGTTTTAGTGAGACTAACTCCCCCTCCCCTCTTTCTCTCTCTCTCCCTTGTTTCTGTGCTACAGAGACGGTGATGGACACACGGGTGGCCACTGCCGAACTGGGCTGGACAGCGTATCCCAACTCTGGGGTGAGTGTGTTGCTAACAACATGCAGTTTATAGCCCAGAATAGAACACACACACACACACACACACACACACACACACACGCACACACACACAGACACACACACAATAGTGCTAGGCTGCTTGTCCAGGGTTGAGTCATAGGGTCATGCTTGAGCCGATCTCAGCACTCATTTGGTGAGGGGTTGCTTTTCCATCTCAGGGTCAGAGGTTCAGCGTCTTGCTTAAGGACACTTGTTATGATAATTAGTCTGATGGGTAGTTCTGGCATTTTTTTAATTCTAGAGGTTTATTCATATCCACTGTCCCCATTCAGATTGTTCTTATTCTTATTCGCATTGTTATCATCATCATTATTATATCTTTTATAATTCCATTATAATTGTTTTATCCTCCCTCAGTGTTGTATTCTGAAAGTCGTGTTTTATTCTGTATACATTGTATTCATTGCACATCTGTCCGTCTTGGGAGAGAGATCTCTCCTCTGGTGCTCTCTCAGAGGTTTCTTCCTATTTTTTCTCCCTGTTAAAGGTGATTTTTTTAAGGGAGTTGTCCCTTTTTTGACGTGAGGGTCTAAGGGCAGGATGTTATATTAATGTAAACTCCACTGAGGCAAATTTGTACTTTGTGATAATGGACTATACAAATAAGATTGGCTTGACTTGCTCATACTGAATTGCAGAGGATTAACAAACTCGGTCTCGAGACATTGTTAATAATCTTCATGAGTCCCGTGTGTCATCGGGCGGACGGACGGATGAAATAGGGCGGATGGAGGAACAGGCGAGCAGGCAGGTGGGACAGGAACTCAATATATATAGTAGCTCACGTAGGCCTTTTTATGGGTATTATTTTCTCGCTGTCTCTGTTCGTAATGACTTAATGACATAATGGGTCCACGTAAGCCTCAGAACAGACTACCTAAGACCCCGTAAAAGGATGCCAAGGGGAAACCATTGCCATAATGATACTGTAATGATACATTTATGCAGGGAAGTGGAGATATTAGAATTAGACAGGCAAGGTGGAGTGAAGAAGAGGAAAGTGTTCAGGGCTTCTTTTTAGATTTTGGGAAACTATTTTAGACTTGCAGGTAGTTTGCACATGAAACGAGTGGAAGAACGTGCCATGTCAACAGAAAAGGAATAATTTTCAATGCCCCCCTCTCCCCCATAATGCCAGAGTTAAAATGTCAGAAACATGATTGCCCCATTATATGAATAGACTTGGAGTGAACTCGAATTCACCCACCTTGTTCTCGCCGTCGTAATTCAATAAAAAAGCTCAACTGCTCATCTCTTAAAGCACCATTCATGCAGTTGCTATACGGGACAGCGGCTGCCCCTCACATGCTCCGGGTCTTTGGGACTTTATGAGGCATTTTACACACATGAAAAGGAGTCTTTTAACGCTCTGCGGGACACGGCTTTATGCTGACATACTCTCCTTCGGATGGGGCAGAAATGGCCAAACGATGCTCTCGTCTGTCCGTCTATAGAAGTGCCTACTAAGACAAATCTGGACTATTGGCCTCTCGGGTGTATTTTTGTGTGAAGGAAAACTGAAATGGGGGGCCTTCCTTCAACTGTGTAATGGGAATTCATGGCTGGTGCTAGCTATGCTTTGTGCAAGCTGCTACTGTTGGTTTGAAGTTCAAATAGTCGAACCCCCTCGCTAAAGTCTGCCTGTCTATGAAGAGTCCTCGTGGCTAGCAAAACGAGAGGAAAATGCACACTGAAGACAGACACAGAGTTAATTAAATAGATGATTGATTATAACTTCTTGGAAGGTTCATGCATTAGTAATGGATGCTTTGTTGCTGTGGGACAAGTATTCTTAACCTTTTTTTCTTCGTTTAATGGAGCATGTTTTAAACAGAGGATGGAAGGGAATATGGCCAACCACCGCTCCATTTCTACCACAAATGACTCTAGAATTCAGCCAATTAAGACAACCCGTGGTTTCTCTCCCGAGATATTAAAGTTTGTATGATATGCTCTTTTTGAATCATCCATCCATCCATCGTCAACCGGCGTATCCAAAGTCGAGTTGTGGAGTCATGCTGGAGCCTATCCCGGTGCTCATTGGGCGAAATGCGAGGAGGCTCCCTGGGCAGGGCGCCATCTCATCTCAGGGCTTGAGCAGCTACAGGTTCAGTGTCTTGTTTAAGGACACATAAACACACTTTTTGAAGAAACTGGGGATTGAACCACTAAATTTCTAACTACTAGATGACTGTCCTACCTCCTGGGCAATGCAACTGGTGCATTTTTATATTGAACCAATTTATGAAACTGGAAAAGTGCGTGAAGAGAAGTTCAGTCACCCGTTGGGGATTTGGTGTGGAGACGCTGCTCATTTACCTAGAAGGGAGCCAGTTGAGGTAGTTTGGGCATCTAGTAAGGATGCCATCTAGTTGACTCCCTAGTCAGGTGATCCAGGCATGTCCAGCTGGGAGGAGGCCATGGGGTAGACAAAGGACCAGGGGGAGGGATCATATCTCCACACTAGCCTGGGATCATCTCACGATCCCCCAGTCAGAGCAGTTGATGGTGGATGAATGGATGGAATAGCTAATGTAAACTACACATCACAATAAAATAAATATAAATGAATTGCAGTTGAATGAAAAATCATCATCATTATTTCCTCATACACACCAAACAGTGACCTCTCCATCCCGTGTTGCCGTCGTCAGGGGACATCTCTATCCACTTGTGTCTGCATTAACCGTGTCAGTGAAGACGCATGTCAGAGTGGCTAGAGAGAGAATGAAAAACTGCTATCAGCCCAGCACTGTGTAGCTATGGCTGAGTAAGGCAGTGGCCTGTCAGCTGTCAGCTTCAGTCTGAACAGTAGGCATTTGATCTCTCCGCCCTGGCAGTTTGGACATGTCACAAACTCTTCTACACACCTCCACCAAACACCTGGAATGCCCGAAGGCCTTAGTGTGGATGGACTTGTGCTTTTGGGTGAAATTTTATGCCTGAAGCATTTTTGAAACCCTGAAATCCTCAATGTTTGACTCTCATGATCCACTGGAGCACAAACTAGGAGTCATTGGGACTCTGAACCACCAAGTTGACATCCCCACTAATACAGTGACCGGGGAAGGGGAGAAAGTCCACATTAAATGGGCCCTGGTTGAGTGTGGTTTTCCCTAGCCGGGCCTTCATTAAAGCAAGGATGCCTCCTAAGCAGTGCACCAGCTGATTAAAAAGGACAACAGCTGCCTTGGTGCTAACCAGTGGTGATTCCATATATGGTGGGAGTTTAGTTGAGAGGCATGTTTTTTCAAACACCGCTTCTCAGTTGCTTTCAAACTCCAAAGTACACTGCACCAAAAATGTGGTCCACCCCAGGGATCGGGTCAAACAGAGCATTAGATTATATGTTATCTCCATGACTTGTACATCAGGGAGACCAAACAGATGTTTACCAAGAGGATGGAAAAACACAGGAGAGCCACCACGTCAGGCCAGGACTCTGCAGGCTACACCAGTGACCACTCTGTTAAGGATGATGATGATGTGAACACCTTTAATAGGAAGGAATGCTGCTTTGAATGGGGAGTCAAAGAGGCCATCTATGAAAACAGGGAACCCCTAACCTTGAGTACATCTCTCTCAATCTTACAATCCTGTGATTACAACTGTTGGACAATCCTCCGTGAGTAGCACTCATAGGGGGCAGCATAGCTCAGTGGTCATCTGGCATTTGGAAGGTTACAGGTTCGATACCCGGTCCTACAGAAAACGAGTCGAGGTGTCTTTGAGCAAGACAGTGAGCCGCTCACTGCTCCTATATTATAGGATGGGCTAGAAAGTAGAGAAATCCAAATTTACCCTTGCGGGACTGATAAGTGACTTTATTTTTCTTTTATTATTATTGTAACTCTAGTTGATGGCCATGGTAATTTACATATGCAACTAAATATTGGTGTCAGTTGTTGTGCCGCTGTATTGTTTATACGGGCGGGGATACCTGCAGTCAGCGGAGACTGAAGATGTCACTTAGATGACTGATGAGACGTTTCTCTCAATAGCTTTGTGTGCAGATGAATTGTTTCCTCTCTCCTTGACTTGATGAATCCACTATTACCTATCAACGCTGCTTCAGTTACCTCGTCGAATAACACAAAACTCGACCTAAAAATAGTGATGTTTGTGTGATGCGTAATTATCTCGGTGTATTGACTCGTGTTCGTCAGAGCTGCCAGATCATGTTCTCAATGAAGAGGCGGCATGCGATGAGACCTACTGAGCGGAGACATTTCCAGCGCTATTTCCATCAAGGCCTGTTCACTCCAGCAAGCCTTCGGGCACATAGAGCCTCTTGTCTGTGTAGAGAGTTGTTTTTTAAGCTGCTCCTGTTGTAAGGGTTCAGGAAGGGAGAGATCCGCTGCAGGGAGAATATTCTCTTACTAACTGGTAGAACTTACTGCTCAGCCGTCCTGACCTCCCTTCTACAAGAGGCATTGTCTAAATACGCGCTGGCACACATCTCTCTGTGTGTGTGTGTGCGCGTGCGTGTGTGTTTGTGTGTCTGTATACCTATTGCCCATGCATGTGTGTGTTCCCATTTGAGGGTGACTGTGTGCGGATGCAGCTCAGCTCAAGGCAGTGTCACGTCTGAGTGAGGAGGCAAGGTCTCGCACACACTGCAACTCAACTAGAGACAGACATACTCATACAATCTATCAGGCCCTCCCACTCTCTCCCTGCCTGTCTCTCTCCCGCACATCGATAAACACAGCCACAATTACACCAGCGCACACAGAGGTCTGTTGGGTTTCCTAGGATTAGTAGGGGGTGAAAGTTGAATGCAGTGAAATCTGGTCAATGGGAGGCATTTCCACGGCACGTATAACACTTAACACAGAGTCCTCGAGGGGGGCCACGGCGTTACTGCCATGCAATTGATTTGAACTGAGCAAATCCTCAATTAACATTCTAAGACAGCATCGTGTCCAAATGTGTTGCATCTCACATAGATAATGAACAGGTAAACAGGAAAACCACTAAGAGCGGATTAAAACCGGAACTATAATCTATAGCCCAGTTTGTGCTTTGGGAACTGATGAGCCAGATGTCATGGGTTTGAACCCATCATGGCGCATCAGGAAGAGCATGTGGCCTTAATCCCCCGAGCTCCATCTAAGTCCGTGTCCATCCCTACAACGTGGGGACTAATCAGGATGTGTAAAAGTGGATCTCCTAGTCTCTGAATGAGAGTGAACAGTCCTGCACTGTCGTGTGCTGTGCTGTATGCACTGACACACTCACGGTGATCACATTTTTATTTTATTATTTTTGCAATAAGGGTCGACAACCTTTTGAATATCCCATCCCACTTTACAGTCAGGTCACAGATCAGCTGGGGCCTATCCCTGTGCTCATTGGGTGGAAGGTGGAGAAACACCCTGGACAGGTCATCCCAGGGCAGAGGTGGGAGATTAAGGCTGGATGCCCTTCCTGACCCCCTACAGTGCTTTTGAACCTGGTTTGTTAATTCCCAAAGCTTACATTCTGCTACTGAGCTACCACGTCCCCCATTTTAAAAAGCTTAAAAAAAAGAGAAATCCCAGACCCAAGTGTCAGTTCATTTCCATAGTGAGCATTTATCTATTTATGTATTGATTACTGTTGATTATCTCTCCATCTAGAGTCTGCACCTCACACACACGCACACACTTGATTACTTTTGCAGATGCATGAGAATTACTGGAGCACAAAAGAAAATTAATTAAATCTCACTGATTGAGGGCATCCCTTGTTTGTCACAATATCTAGTAACCCCTGCTAGATACACAACGCTGTAGAAGATCCACACTCTCAGCAAGAGTTACAGTGAACCCTGACACATCTCTCAAGGCATCGGGGATATGGAAATAATTCTATTACGTGATGGACTCGAAGTAGAGCTGCTGCACCTTTCAGTTGAAAGGAGGGAGTTGAGGTGTTTCAGGCATTGGGTTAGACATAGGGTCACCTCCCTAGTGAGGTGTTCCAGGCCTGTCCAGCTGGGAGGAGGCCACAGGGTAGAACAAGGACCAGGTGGAGGAATTATATTGCCATACTGTCCAGGGAGTGCCTCAGGATCCACCAGTCAGAGGTGGTTGATGTGGCCAGGATAAGGAGTGTTTAGTGTTCTGCTACTACCTCTGTGACCCAACTATGGATGATGATGGATGATACTTGAAGGTGAACGCGCAACATTTTCGCATTTTATATGTTCAAAATGGCTGAGAAGGGCGGATATTGGACAATTCTGGTTGTTCTTGATTCAAAGCAAAAAGAAAGCTAGACAGCTATGCTGTGTTTCCACTACAGCTGTGATGCTGCAGTCATTGGCAGATCAGATGGGAGATTGAAAGGCATCACTTGTAGGCTTTCTTGCTGTCGAAAACAATGGTATATTTTGTGACTAATTATTTCAGTATTATCTTCAATTGATTTTTTTTTCATTTAGTTCGCCATCAGATTTAATTTCATATGAAAATCTTATTCAGAAATGGTGTTAGATATATTTGATTGAATTGCTCCGTGTGTGCACGTTAACGTGGGCACACGGCATAGGTTGCCAACTCCTGTGTGATGCTGTGCTGCATGTTGCAGCCAAGCTTTGACTGTCTGTGTGTGACCGATAGTGTTAATGTTAAAGGATTGCAGAAACAGCGCCATTAGTTCCAGAGGTATAAACACGAGGACGTACCAGACTTACTCATGTGGATATGCAATAGACCGCACACACACTTTCGTGCACTCACATCTGCCGTAAGGAGCAGGCGTGCAAACGGCTGGCAGATGTGATTTAGTCCCGTTTGGCAAACAATATGGATTCAGAATGTAAATGTCCACTCAGGCTGTCAGTCTCACTACATCTTTCCCTTGTTCCATCTTGTTTTAGATGTATCCTCTTGTTCCTTATTCTGTACATCCCTGGATATAGGCTTTCCGGGTTTCCGGTTCTCTCTTCCTCTAGGCTCCATCTTTATGACTCAACCCCCATGTTTTGGTCTCTGGCTCGTGCAGATGTACATACGCTATATACTCAGGGTTGTTGAATAATATATGGGGTCCTACATAAGCCACTTCCCTTCATTCTTGCCGTACAGTCGTGTGTGAAAGCAAGTGAGTGTGAAAGAACCTCTGGTGGTTTGCTGAATATGCATCACTGTTTGGCGGTGCAACAAAGATGAGTAGGCATGCAGATGGGAGGTCAAGTAGCTTCTGGTTCAAGGAGATATAGCTGGGGGTTCAATGCTCTGAAGATTATGGTAATGTCAGAATATCTGAAGAACACCCTTTTTCTGCTCCCTTTTAAAATTGATGGCATCCACAATAAGTAACCTCTGTGGAATCACTGCCTCCCAGGAAGTACAGTCTCTCTGGACCTTAAGCAGGGGGCGGGTTGTTGACCATACTCACACACACAGACAGGTAGCTCTCAAAACCAGTGTCCAACCGACCCAGGTGAATTGGTTCTGTTGTTTTTTTGTACTAACTTGTATTTATTACAATCCTATTTGAATGTCTTTGTCCAGCTTGCTTTGATTTGTTTTTTGTTCCAACCACAGAAGTCTGGATTCAAGTGCAATAACAAATAGGGCCGCAAAGAGGATATGAGGGAGACACTTGGAGGTAGAGGGAGCGGGGGCGTGAAGGAGATATCCCGTAGGTGGAGGGCTGCACTAAAAGACAGACGTCCCTCCTGCCTGTGCGTATTTGTGCGTTTCAGTCTTTCTGAGCTCACTCATTGCATGCACATGGACTTGTGTGTGGGCCAGCATTTTGTTAATTCAAGTGCCAGCATGCATGTTATCTGTGTCTGGGTACAGACCTGTGTGAGTTTTGCTTCCACGCAGTCTCTCAGCGTGGGCCCGTGAGTGTCGGCTGGGCAGGTGTCTCCGCACACTCGATGATTCGTAAAGAGCACCGAGGGCTCTACAGTAGCCATCTCGCCATCTGCTGACCAGACTCTGGCATCTCAATAATTCATAGGCACAAGAACTGACAGACAGACGAGTGGCCGCTCGACTGAAAGGTGGCTTGAAGAAACACGGGTGGGAAAAGTGGAGTTAGGAAAGGGAGAGGAAAAGAAAAAGGATAGAAAAGGCGAGGAGGGGTCTAAAACTTAGTGAATACACTTATTTACAGTGTAGGAGGAAAAGGGAGAGCTAGAATAGAAATGCATAAAGAGGGCAGAGGGAGACAGAGAAGGGACGGGGGAAACTGTGATTGTAAGGAATAGAGATGAACTCTGATCTCAGAGCAGGAGCTGAAATGCAATGAAGGGAGAAAAATGACAGTGAGTGAGTCATACAGGCTGTACTTCAGTAGCCAGAGGAAAACGGCTCCTTCATTATACACAGCACAGACTGACAGATGGATTGTATGGACCCCTTATGTACGAGTGTGTGTGTGTGTGTGTGTGTGTGTGTGTGTGTGTGTGTGTGTGTGTGTGTGTTGTGTGTGTGTGTGTGTGTTTGTGTGTGTGTGTGTGTGTGTGTGTGTAGG
>OMLC01094330.1:0-40418 GCA_900302585.1 Regalecus glesne | reverse complement strand
CTGATGCAGCACATGGCATGAGATGTTTATTCCAGCAGTTGTCCATTGTTAGAAAGAAAGGATTCCCTTATCAGTCCCACAAGGGGAAATTTGGATTTCTCTGCATTTTTGACCCAACCTATTGTATAGGAGCAGTGAGCTGCCAACATATGGCGCTCGGGGAGCAGTTAGGGGTTAAGTGTCTTGCTCAAGGACACCTCGACATGCTGTATGCAGGACCGGGGATCGAACCTGTAACCTTCCGATTGCTAGACGACCGCTCTACCCACTGAGCTATGCCGAGGTTAGGGCTTTTATCTTTTACTAGTGAAAGGTCAGGTTGACCATACCAGAATCTGGCGTAAAACACTGATTTTATCGGTGCCAACTGCTCACTATTCCCAGGACCGGGCACGTAAGGTGGATGATCTCAAAGAAGAGACGGTTTCAGTCTGCTATGGCTCACATTCAAGGCCATTTTCTCAAAGCATTTCACGTTGCTTGTTGTTGACTTGGCCAATTTTAATGCAGGGATGCTCAGTGAGTAAATTTGTCATCCTCACACACTGGCGCCACAGTATGGATGCCCATATTGCTCACTCATTAGGCTACAAGCTTACCATGTTTTGGCCAGAGTGCTACCCTACTGAGTGTTACATCCCTGATCAGAGAACTCTGTGAGCTCATTAGTCACTGGTGTCTTATTTTTCTTCATGACCTTGGGTGATGTATTGCTTTCATTATCCGCTGGTGTAGTTAAAATGTCTTTTATGCAGCATTTTGATACTGTGGGGTTGTCTTGTCTCTGTACCCCCACCCCTCCAGGTGTGAACAGACAGGATGTGGAGGAACTGCGTGTCTTCCTGTTGGTTTGTGGTGTGAGAAGAGTCAAGGACCCCACCTTCTTGGTAGAGGTCTTTTCAGGTACACCCTTATTTTCCCTTATATGGATGAGGGATTCATTTATATCTGAAGGATACGTTTGTCTTGAAATGAGGTGAAATGGTTTTTTCATGCATGACTTAAGCCTCCTAACCCCAATAGTACATCAGTCAACATTCTCAGATATACAAAGCTATTCTGATCCTGGTGGAAGTTTGCAGTGTGAATATTTTAAGTATCACACAAAACATGAAAATAATATAAAGAGCATGTCATAGTTTTCTTATTAATCAGTCTTATAAAATAAAGGGACTTGGTGATTGTTCCTGAGACATCACTGGACATCAAATGATAGAATTTCTCATGGACAGATATGGTCACATCTGACGAGATTCATTTTGGTCCAGCTTCCTGACAAGATACCGCACATATGTTTTATTTTGGTAGCTAAAAGATGTAAAAAGTAAGAATCCTTTAAATTGGCACCATTTGAGAGAGTCTGTATCAGACTCCTTGACTATGACTAATTGTGCATTTCACTAATTTGCCCAAGAGCACAGCCGACCTGAAAAAAACTGTTTTAGCACAGGCCCTGATTAAGTCTGCTGGTCGAATCTTTTTCCTCCACAAATATTTCTTGTGTTCATTGCGTTTTCATCATTGTTTGCTGTTTTTCAGAATGGCATCTGAAAAATCCCCTGAATGTCTTGGTTATTATTGGTCCCAAGGTGAGTAGACCTGAAGGGGCTGGTATTTGTTCATGCCTTTTGCTGTGCTGTCTCTGTGCTGCCGTTCAAGTTACCCAGCAACCTGCCCTGGAAATCCAAGGTGCCTCTAATTGGATATAGCCGAGATACCAGCATTAGCAGCCGATCTGGAATTGTGGCCAGCATTGAGATGGGGAACTGATCGTGTCATGGAAAACGGACCCATTGAGATAGAGTGGAAGTCTTTCGTTAACAGGGAGGGATCATTAGTTGTAGTTTCCTTGTTTCTATTTGTTTTTAACTGATTGATTAATGGACATTCTGGTAGATTGCCTCTTTGTTATATCACCAAGTGCCAAGCTAAGAACTAGTTTAGAGGAACCTGACATTAAGACATTTGGCTTCAGATTACACCCAGGGAACGTGTGTTCCATGGAGAGGGAAGGTCCCACAGTAGCTTGGTGGTTGAGCGCACACTTCAGGAACTGATGAGCCAGAGGCAGCAGATTCGAACCCACCGCAGGGCATCAGAAAGGGCATCTGGCCTTACCCCCCCTCTAAGGTCCATGGTCCGTGTCCACCCCCACAACACGGGGACTAATCGTGACATGTAAAACGGTCCTCCCTGGAGGGGAAAGGTCATATACACTGTCAAGCCCCTGTCCCAGCCAGGGCCCGAGTGGTATCAGTGCCACTGTTGTCAACGTTACGTACACAGAATAGTGCATGTAGTCATACCAACCAAGTTAAGTCACAATTTGCTCCCTCTGTTGACTTTGTTGATATAATGGTCGACCAGTTTGTGCATCATCATGAGCCAAAGCTATCACCAAAGGAACCACATCAGGACCCAGTGCTCTTACAGTAACTTGTTTCCCCTCTCTCCTGTTTCATCTCCAGTCCCCTCAGCATTGATTTCTCTTATTCTTTGTTTCCATCCCCTCTTCTGCCTGACTTGGTTTGATACGACATTAAAGTATTTCAGTCTCTTTTCTCCCCTTCAAACAGTGGTGTCAGACTAAAGGTACGTTCTATTTTAGCTTTGTTCAGAAACGCCTTGATTAGTGTTGGCTGGGGGCAAACCATCCCCACCAATGGTTTACTGCTGCTTTTCATTCTGCTTTGCTTTGTGTCTGAGTTTGATAACAGGGTGCAGCGGAAGCAGAGGCATCAGTGATTCACATGGAACCACATCAATCACTGTTTGTTTCTATGAAAAAGATTTGATGTGTGGTGATACAAATATATCAGTCAGTGAAACAAGCAGACATGCAGTTAAATATATTCATGTGAACGTCATCCTTTGAATGTCACAGTGTTCATTTTACGATTGGCTTATTCATTCAGAGCAGCGAAATCATTCCAACATGAATTCTGAGTGTCTAATTCTTCAAATTATAATAAAGGATGATTAGAAATGTGTAAAAACACAAATGTAATGTCTACTTGAATATACTTAAATAGTTTACTATTTAAGGGATCTACTGCTGAGAATAACATGATTTTTAATAAATCACTGGCTGAATAAAACTAGATTTTAAAGGTTTGTATTTTCAATGATATGTAATCTACCATGATCTATCCTCTGCCGTGTTCACCGTTTCCCTGTAATCCCAGATTACACAGGGACACAGAGAAAGCTCTCACTCATGATTCTTTTGAGACTTTCTTGTAGCAGCATGTGTTGTATTTAAGATTTCACCTCATAAAAATGATTATCTATAACATGGAGAGAAAAAATAGAAGTAACTCGCTTTGCAGTATCTTTGACCTAAATTGCTATGCTAGGATTTTTCCATGGTCATGCTAATGCACACAAATCCCACATCACAATTAATCAGATTGGCCGGCCCACCCCTACCCTGACCCCAATCTCTGAAAATACAGGATTTTCAGAATTTGATTTAGCCTGGAAAGAAATTATTAATTGTGTCCTTGTCTGTTTTATTGTCCCAATTAAGTCATTGATGGTATTCTTGGCAAACTAGTTTTGACAGAAGGAAACTGGTCTTATTGTTCCTATTTGCTCATGTCTTCTTATCTTAGATTGATCCTGCACTTACTGAGGAGATCCAAACTGTCACTGAAAGGTAAAGCCTTCTTGCATTTATTTTATTTTATTTATCACCATTAAAGATTTGGATATCCAGTGACCAATTGTTCTGTCTTTAGAGAAATTCATAGACTTGTTTGCCTATTCCTCTTTTTGTCCCAAGTGACTCAGCAAAATTGGTAATTTTTTTATTAAGGTAAATGTTTGCTTACACTAATTGGAAAAGAATGCGAATCTGAGGACACTGCAGAGATCATCTCTTTTCTTTTCCCTACTCCTGGATCCTTGTGAAACTCTTGCTCTCTTGCTAGGGGCCCCCACCACAGAAAAACCATTAAATGCAGGAAGCTGCCCTTTCTGGTTAGGACTTTACCTGGACTCTCAGTGCATGTCACACATAGTGCACTTGTGTTTCCTGCCCTGAGCTTGTCACCGTTGCTCAGCTTCATTCACGCCTCCATGAACCCTTAGTCACACAGTGCTCCGCTCTGCCACTGCCTCAACAGAACAGCGGGGGTCTTCCTGGCCCAGGAGAGGAGCCAGCAGGAGCTTCACGCTGCCATGAAGAGGTGTTTCGCTGTGGTCAACAGCTCTGTCTCTGAGGGCATGTCTGCGGCCATCTTGGAGGTAAACATCCTCAGGTCTCAAACTGGATGATGCTATGACGTCAGTAGTATGACACTGTTACAAGCAATGGCTGTGTATTCCTTTGTGATACCTCGATGCAAGGTATTTTGATAGAATAGTGAATTTATTGTAAAATTAACTTTTTGTTTACACGAGCCTCTGCCTCACTGTTCCTCGTGACCTATAGTGTCATCTGACCATTAAAGGAGCAATGACCCTATTACCCTGTTGTCGGTGACTATGTGAATCTGAGAGTGTTTAATGCTCTACTCTGGCAGGCCATGGATTTGGAGGTACCTGTGGTGGCCAGGAACATTCCCGGCAACGCCGCCGTGGTGAAGAATGAGGTCACCGGCCTGCTTTACTCAAGTCCTCAGGTAGACAGAGACAAACACTGCTTTCACACAGCCTGTACAAGTCCGGAATGTTCCGGCATTATTCCACCTCAACATTCTGTGTAAAGCGTACGAGCGTGGGTGGGTGGGAGCTGGTATTGTTGTTCTGGTGTTAAGCCAGCTGTGGAAGTAGTCAAATAGCAGAGTTGATGTCTGTGTAAAAGGGACTTTCAACAGGATGGGACAGGGGTGTAACGTTTAGCTTTGACCAGTTAACGACCCCCAGTAAGCCCTGATAAGCTTTAGATACTGCCTGTGTTTCTAGACTGAGGAGGAGAAATTCACTGTAGTCTCTGTCTTTTGGAGTTAATCTCACCACAGTGGGCCTGGAGCTACTCGACCTACTTGCAGTATGGTGACGCAGCGGTTAGCATGTTGCCTCACGGCGAGAAGGTCATTGGTTTGAATCCTGTCCTGGGTCCTGTGTGTGTGAATTTGTTCCAAGGTGCTCTGGTTTCCTCCCACCATTTCAAGAAATACATGTCAGGGTTAATACTCCCGCCTGTCCCCCTGAGCAATAGGAAAAAGTACTGGAGTTGGTCCCCGAGTGCTGAGCTTCCATTGGTGTATTGGTAAATTCAGTCCATTTACCATTTGGTCTTAAAATGCAGTTTAGCCAGCAGCATTGTTAGCACATTATTATCTCAAGGAAAGGGAAAGTAATTGTGTCATTGACAACAAAAACCTAATTTAAAGTCAATGGCGTAGTATTGAAAGACACATTATTCAGATGATAAAATATGCCTACATGGGGGGATGCACAATGCACATACACAGCTTGTTACACACACATGGACATGTAGCAGTACATAAACCCACAAAAGATTAAAAATAAAAACTTTACAGCGTGAAAGATTATTGTCATGAACATCATGATATTTTAAAAAAAATGAATGTCAAAATAGTTATGTTCATCAGAATTAGCAAGTTACAGTAGTGGGGTATAAAATTGGCTAATTATTTAACCAATCATTACAATACACAAAGGTATTTAAACAGCTTTAGGCCAATTGAAAACATATCATAGACAGATCGACTTTCACTTCGAGCATGAGCACATCCGCTTCCCCAGCAGAAATCCGTTCATTCCTCCAACTTGCTGAATCTGCTATTGAAACAGAAAAGGTACCAAAACGCAAAGGTGCAAGCCCACATGGGCTTTAATGGGAATAGGAGATGATGCTCATTCTGTCATGCATTTATTAATTTTCCAAGCTACTTAACCTAACTAGGGTCACAGGGTGCACGAATCTATCCCAGTGCTCATTTGGCAGAAGGTGGGGAAACACGCTGGACAGCTCACCAGTCCATCTCGGGGCAGACACACAGACGGACCTATTCATGAACACGTTGATGTAATTTAGGATCTTCCTTTGACTTTTATGTATTTGAATTGTGGGAGAAAACCAAATCTCCTGACAGAAACCCACACGGACACAGGGAGAACATGCCAACCCCATACAGAAAAAAACCCCTGCCCAGCTGGCTGGGAATCAAACCCGGAACTTCTTCTTCTATCTTGCTGAGAGGTGACAGTGCTAGCCACCGTGCCACCCCTTTGCATCCAGATTATACATGGTTTAACAAGCAAAAGTGGATTTGGACATGCCCTCAATGCACTTGGGGGCGTGCACTTTAGATTGTTTAAATAAGGGGCCTTCCTGTCATATCATCTGCCACTTTGTTGGACTAAGGAAACTCAAACTTTACACCCATTTCCTGCAGTTGATAGCATGAGCTTTGACCAATTGGTCACTATAAACTATATAAAAGGGGAACTGATGTTTTACAACACATGACTCCAAGCAGACAAGCGAAACAAGGGAAGTCTTCCTGACTACTCCCAAACCTAATGCTAAAAGGGATTTAAGGCAAAAGGAGAAGAGATGACAGGTATGAACTCAAGTCCATTAATACTGAGATGGCATCCAGTGCTTGACCTTTGCCCCCATCCATAGGATTAATGGTTGTGTCAGGAAATGTATTTGATGTAAAATTTGGCCAGATCATCATGCAGATTGACAAGATCTGTTGTGGTGGCCCCTGAGAGACAGGGAACAAGCCAAAAGTAGAAGAAGAAAGTGAAAGGAGAACACTGCATTTCAGGGCTGGTTGACTGTGTCCAGATGATCACCGCACTGTGACATGAATGCACCATTTCCTACCTTGCTCTTTTCATCACGGCAACAGAAGTCATCTTTAGGAGAGGTCACATGCACTCAGCTGAGCAGACATCCGCCAGGCAGAAATCCCTGCCAGGTGGAATGTCTCACAGATGGCTATAGCGAATAGGGATTGGCTAAACCAAGCCCTCTGTCTGGGAATATTGATGGTCTCCAAGAGCTTATCTCTTAGCTGAAACTCTCGCAGAGGATCTTTTCCCTTCTCTTACACACATGAACAGATCTACACATTAGCACACTCTAGTCTTCCCCGTCAAAGTGCCAATGCTACCTATCTAGTCCTCTTGTTCACAATCTATAGGAAGAGTGTGGGTCTGAAGAATAATCCAAAGGATAAAAAAATACAGAAGTATTAATAATCCTTGAAAGGAGGATGGCATTTAAAGTCTGGCTTCACAAGACACAGTGAGAGTGGAGTGATTATAAGCACACTGCTAATAAGTTGAGCTTTAATCCTGTTGTTGAAGACTTATAGCACTCAGATGGCCATGCACTGGAGCCATCTCCAGCCAAGAATCTCCTAGACATGATCAGGTCACTTGAGTGAAGGGGAGTGAAGTGTTCTGCTGGTCTGGCTGTGGACAAAGCTCTATGTGCCTTTTGCCTCCCCTGATGCAGCAGCCAAGGTCTGCTGCACTGCAGAACACACTAGATAGTCTTTTTGGCTTTGCTGAAAATTGCCCACAGTCATGAGTCAGATAATGAGCTGCCAGAACCAAAACGGTCTGTTGGGCCCACCACGTCTCAATCAGAGCGCAGGGATAGTATCATTTCTCAATTGTTTAATTGCTTAATATGTTTCCTCATCTCCCCCATGTCCCTGTGACAGCTGGTATGGCTTCGCCTTTTAATAGCTGTTACTTTATGTTTGCCACTCATCCCAAGCAAAATTCAAGGTGACTGATTAAGGTAGACTGTAGAGGGCTATTGGGCAGGCATCTTGAGAATTTGAATCATAGACGTCTGTATCAATTAACAATCCACAGCTAGAATATTTAACTAAGGTATCCTATTATTTTAGCTATGTTAACTGATGAATGCCCAAGACAGGCTTAATGGCAGTTTTCAAGCTGTATTTTGGCTGTTTCTGAAAATAATTTTGCTATTTTTGCCCCCCGCCAGGAATTTGTGCACCAGTCCCAGAGGCTGTTGACAGAATGTAAACTGAGGGAGAAGCTGGTGAGGAATGGCAAACTCTACATTGAAGAGCACCATTGCCTGATTCAAGAGAGAGAGACCTATCAGAGGCTGGTGGAGACTCTGCACTAAATATGCTTAAAGCTAAAAAATAATGATAAACCCAGCTGATGTACTTTCTCAGGAACTTTAGTACACCTTATCTGCTGTTCTTGTGCTCACACAGAAAGACTTCCTACCAGTCACAGAATTCTTACATTGTTCTATTGCTGAGATCTGATGAGGCTGAAAAAGGGCATTGTACCCATTTTTCTAGATTCCCAATGTACAATTATTATCTCTATTTTTTTTATTATCTTTTTTTGGTATGTCCTACGTATTTTAAAGTAACAGGCTGTAAATCATGTCTGAGCAGAACAGCCTTATCTACACTGCCAGATTTAGAGAATGCTGGATAAGACTTTTAAACCAAAGAGACAAAAGGTGGCTAGGGTGCAATTAAAGTTAGAATTCTTGTTTTGCTGTTGCTGTTGTGTTTATACACCAAGTCTTTTTAATTCAGGAAGACATTTTGTACTACTATTTATTTTTTGTAATCTAGTGTCACTATCAGAAATATACATTTTCACCTATTCAGTATGCTCATTAAAAGAAATGAATGATGGTTATGATTGCATCGCTGGTTTTTGTGATTTAGAAATTATGCGATATTTGCCTTTGAAACTTATCTTGATTTAGGAAAAACAAAAAAGTATAGAGACAAAGTCGGTATATCATATTTCCAGGGTCCTGGATCTATTATCCCTTCTTACTATTCCCACAAACTCTCTTTAGGTCCAGCGTGTCCAATCTTGTTTCAGTGTGTTCCTTCCAATATGCCTCCACCTTCCTTCTGCCAGTGTGCAGCTTTCATATTCATTTTTCATGAAGTGCAACAACTGAGTCGCACACATTTAAAGGTAAAAGCACAGCGGAAAAATAGTATAAAGGGTAAAAGGTCACAAAAGGTTCATGCAATTTGCTGCCACGAAAGTTAGTTTTGGCTGCACGGCAGTGAATGGTCTGAATGTTTTGAACACTGGGGCTTTTTCTGGGATGCAAAAAGAAACTGGAACCAAAAGAAAAGTCCGTCAGGTGCATGGTATTATCTGCATGGTATCACACACAACAAAAAAATTATTGAACAAGCCTTTTAGAAATGTCAGAACCTAATACATAAGAGATAAACTGAATAGCTCACATCATTTAAACTTTTATACTTGATGATTTCCATTTCAGTAGTTCTAATATATTTCAAAAAATATAGATTGCATGATAAAGAGAAAATAAATTGCTAATGCTGAGAATTTAGTCTGTTTGAACGGTTTGGTCAGATTGGGTCATGAATTACAGCAAAACTCAATTTTTATGCTGGGGCTTGTGCGCTGCTCCAGAACACTTTGATTATAAAGCAGTTTTTAATACTTTCTCAGGACTTTTTTTGGTCTTCTTAATATTGTATTTCAATATGTCTCAAATTAATTTTGATGTCCCATTACAAATGTCCAGCTGAACCACATCTCATAAACACAGTGTGAAGAGGCACCCCTTAAAATCTGTCATAGAAAATTGAAGCCGTAACCATATTCAAGGTAATATGTTTTAATGAAAAATCTCATCAGATAAGATCAAAAATCAGATCAACTATAATTTACAAAGAAAGTAGATTTAGATGTTTCATAATAGCAGAAGACCCAAATGAGCTGTTATTTGATCAGAGCCATATTGTTGGATCACATCTACATCCACTTGAGAGATCAGATCAATTTCCGCGTATTAACTGGGTACTCGCATACATGAATAATTCTGGATACTTACCTATTAAGTGTGGGTGGGTGAGTTGAAATGCCAGCATGTGTGTGTAACCAATTGAAGAAGTAGTACTGTAGTATTCCACATGCAGCAAAGTCATTCTTTCCCTTTTAGCGCAGTGTAAAGAAGAGAGTCTTTCCTCTTGGCCATCCACATGAAGTATCTCCACGTATGTCCAATCTCCAATATAATTAATATTATACACAATTAATTAGAAGGCCTTAATGGGTAATTAAATGTGGAGGTTTTCACTTCAGTCAAAGATTTTGTTTCTTTTTAAAATATTTTAAAATATCTTACAACTGGTGGGATTTAACAAAGGCATAGAGGTGATCAAAGCCACACCCACATGAGAGGTCTGATGGAGTTCGGTATTATAACTGGTCCTCAGGCTCTGTGACGGGCACTTGGGGTTCCTCCTCATGATTGTCTTTCCCAACCCAGTGAATGCCATGGCCATTCTCCCTAGGCATACTTGGGGAGTGCTGCTGGCGGTCCAGAGTGGAGAAGGTGGTGAACTGGACCCTCTTTCTCTTGCTAGTGGGTGAGTGGACAGACTCAGTCTGCATGGGCTTGTTCCTGAGGGGGCCCACACAGCTCAGAGGAGAGTCTGTGACGGAGGCCAAGCAACTAGGCCTCCTGGAGAGAGAAGTGGTCTTATCAGGCCCGATATCAATCACTGTGGTGGCTGTGTGGTTGTCCTGTTGCAGAGGACTTCCTGGTACGCTCATCACAAGCTCAGCATCTGTGCCTAGCCACACCCAGTCATGTCTATGTCCTGTGGGCTCCTGGCCATAAGAAGGTGGCTTCTTGTGTCTGAACTTCACTACATACGAGATACAGTTCACCAAAAAGACCAGGATTGCGAGACAGAAGACCCCTAACAAGGCATACATCCCTATCTCCAGGTCAGTGAGAGGTCTGTTGACCAGTGTTTCCTCATCACTTATGTCTATTTCAATTGGTCCCTGCCTGGGGACCTCCCCCTGCGGGGGAAAGCTGTTGTAGTTAACCAGGTTCCCAGGGGCCTTCAGAGTGCTACTAAAGCCATCATTGCCCATGCCATCCACAATCATGTCCTCTGATCCATATGTCTTGCTGCTGTCGCTTGGGTTGCTCATCAAAGTCACATTCAGCACACTAGTAGGGCTGCTGGGGTTTCCTGAATCACTGGTCTTGCCCACTCCACCCAGACTTCCACTGGTAATGATAGCACGCTCTGTAGATTTGATGGTGGTTGTGACCTTTCGCATCACACTTTCCTCTCTGTCTAGGTTGGAGCTGCTCGGTGGGGGATCTTGGGAAGGCTGTCGTTGTTTCCTCTCACTGTTCACCTCTTCCCCATCATTCCCATAGTCACTGCTGCTGTCTTTACTGACTCCACTGCTGTCTACTCCACCTCCTCCATCACTGCTGCCATTTCTGAAAATGGTGCCGTTGCTGGGACCACTATCTGGATGCCAGCTTTTGACCTGAAACTTGACTTTGAGGGTACCATTGCCCACAGCCACGGTGCTCTTGCGTTTGGATTTCTGACAGGCCTCACAAATGGACATCTCGACCCTGACCAGGGACCCCTGTCCCTCACCCTCTGCTACCACGATTGCAGGAGAGCCCTGCACAGACACCACGCCCTCGTCTAGAGAAGTCACGGTCACACGGTAGTTGGCAGGATCATAAATGTCGAGAGGTGTCTGGGAGCCATCGCTAAACTGTACCCAGGCACTAATCAAAGCCTCCTTAAAACACAAAAAGAAAAGTATTCACAAAGATGTGTGATTCTGTGCTTCGTATTTGTCACACTTCATATCTGAAAATGATATTGAGACATTTAGATAGTCTTAAAATGGTACCTGCTTAGGCTGTTCCAGCACCTCTTGAGTTGTTGTAGTCGCCAAGATGGCCCTATTGCTCCCAGGGCTGAGCTGCAGTGACATCGAAAGACCTGTGACCAGCTGGACCCCCAGTTTTGTGATGGTCACTTTTTCATCCACAACCCTAAAAGTCTTCTTTGCCAATATCGTGTCCGAAAGAGGAGAAAACACCTACCAAGAAACATAGCAGAACTAGAGTTAGTGAGACTGTACCGAGGGCATCTGATATTTTTAAATCAGGTAAAGATCAATCCAGACAGTGGTGCCTTCTGGCTACCTGGATGGATGTGGTCCCAAGGTCTCGTCCAGACAGCACCCTTCCTGCCTGTAGCCTGGCCACACGGGGGTCCTCTACCTTCATGAAGTAACGCACTAGCCCTGTGACATCTACCTGCCAGTCAGAGCCAAGGAAATAGGCCTGTGGATCCCGAGGGGCTGCCTGCTCTGCTGTGAAGTGAGTGAGCACCCGTACCAGAGTATGCTGAAACTGCAGCATGCAGCCCTTCCCTTTCCTGTCCTCCTCCTCGCTAGTCCAGCCAGGGCTGTGCCGTGAACACAAAAACAAACATGGAGACTGAGTATAAACCTGCTGCATCCGCTATGAATACTGTGTCTTTGCTTGACTGGATCACATTGGGTTATGGCATTACATTATACACTAGTACTAAAAGACCAAAACCCTTTCAGAAATATAAAAGCATCTATTCTCCTGAATGAGAGTAGATGCTGAGAGACTCTCTAAAAACCTGCAGGATTGACTGTTTGTCTTACCGCTTGGAAGTGAGTATGGGCACCCTCCAGCTCTTAATTTGGCTCAGCTCAGTGTCAGACACCTCAATCTGGAGAGGGAGCTGTGGGATCCAGACGTTAAGCTCCAGCTGAGCACTCAGATAGCTGTAAGTGAAGTTCACCAGCATCCTCATCTTACCCTTCAGCTCCCTGCCATTGACAAAAACATAGTCGCACCTATCTGACACCTGGATAGGAAGAGAAAAACAAGAATAAAACAGGAGCATAACCTTCCAGCGGTAGCACTAAACTGTATGTTTCTGTAATTGCACTTGCACAAACAAGCTATTTAGATTTCAGAATGACACGGATGCCAATAAAAGCGACATTAAGTCATCTAACCAATGACACAAACTAATGAAACATTCTCAAGTACGTCACTATACTGAACAAACGGGCCATCTTGGAAATGGTCAATTGCTTTGCAGTGCATGTGTTACTGTAGTAATGTCAGATGGCTGTAATAAACTGCTGCACTGATCATCAGGCTGAACCTTTACAAAGAGGCAAAATTGTGGTTATATGTTAATTGAAATATCATACAGTGCAATGTTGAACATTAATCCTTCACTTCCTAGTGCATTCATTATGCCATAATGTTAAGAGGTAACCTTGGCAAGTTTCGATGACTACTTTGTGATCTCATTGACTTTTTGAGACCCTGGGAAAAGTTATCCCACAATTTTCACTTGGTTCTAACAACAGTCACCACTTTGATAAATTTGATAATTTGTGCAACATTGAAATACAGTCACCAGCGCCTGAAAGTGCACAGGGGAGTGGAGAAAAATAACTGTGACTTTGACAGAGAGCCTAAGGAGGACTCCAAGTTGCAAATGTACTTCCACTCCCATGAACCCAGCTGTCAGCAAGTGTAAAGGAAGCACTGTCACAGCTACATGCAATTTGTCAAAGGCCATCGGAACATTTCAGAGAGTCTTCCCACACTCATGACCAAACCTTAAGCTTTTGGATGGCCACATTGTCGTGCATCACCACTGCTGTTAACTGCAATACCCTGGCCTCATCTCTGTGAATAATCCTTGCCTTGGTCAGTATCCAAACTGAGCAGCATTATAATGTGTACCATTGCAGCCATTATATGAATGTGGGTTATGACGAGTGAAGCAGAGATGCCTATGCAAGCATGTGGAAATTAGAGAGAAAAAAGGGACTTGCAAAATATATATATATATATGTATATATATATATACTGAGATCATCTAAGTTTTTGGACTTTGGTTAAATGTGGGTAGAATGAAATGAGCACAGTCTGGGACTGTGTGGTTAATTGAATCAGTTCAAAAAAGCTTCCTTCATGAACTCCAAGCAACTTACATTGAGTTGTAATCAAATCACATACTGAGAAGAATCCCTTCTGAAGGAATGGCATTTTAATGTGCCATCATCCCACTCTCTTTGTCAGAATCTCAGTATGTGGCCTCAGATATTCCACAATGTTGTTGGTGATAGAAGAAAAAAAATCTATAAATATCTTTTCAACATTCTGTATGATTTTACAGATGGATGGTGTTGAAAAATACTTTAAAAACATCCCTGGTGAGATCTGCATACATCAGACCACAGTTTGTATCTTTTTTTTAGTTTGAACAGCATCACATCTTAACAGATTACACTTTGTTTTGCTTTATTTTTCACATAAGGAGGTTATTCTCGATAAATCCCTACCATCTATCGCTAGGAGATTTGACACTCTTCAGTTACACTAGAGGAGAAGAGATATCAGAGTCAAGCTGTTTGACTAAGAAGATTACAGGGAATTTCAGTGACTGGGGTGATGTCTGGTAAGCAAACACACTGAGATCTAGCCTTAGAGACAACAGAATGGGCTGTAACATTACAGAATAACAGAAACATGTGGAACACATGTTGGCTCTTGACATAATCCTGCTTCTCTCATAACGCATCATCGCTCAATTCATCACCACTTGCCATGAAACAGCTATTCCATAATCTCAGCAGGAAGCAGTTTATCACTTGAGTCTCTGATGTTTGTTCTAAATTTGCTTTATGTCCATTTTACATTAAATAAGAAAGGACAATACAAGCGTGGTTATGCCCAATGGGGCGGTCACTTTATCCTTTATTTACAGCACCATCCTAATCTTAAAAACCTCCAAAACCTTTGACCTCATGGACCAGGGACCTGACTTATGTTTGCTTTCCATTTCATCAGGAAATAAAGCTGACATTTAGCAGTCTGCTGTCCTCAGGTTCAGAAGATGGTGGTATGTGTGTGTGTAGCCTGGTGGGGTGGGATGGTTATCGGAAGGGAATGATATGATTGGCTGTAGGGATGGATGCTGAAGCCATGTTTAGAGAGTGATTCACCTCATTATTGGTGAACATGGTTAGAGTCGTTGTTGGGTGACATCAATAAACTCCTAGTTTTATCATGTGGAAAGGTGAGAGAGGCGAGAAGTGACTTTGGTACAATTCTTATTTGCCATAGTAGTCATCCCCTATCACAGATGACTCATCCTTCACCTCTCCCGTTCATCTGGCTTTTGTAACAACACCAAAAAAGCTTTTCCATCCGCTTAGACCTAGGGCAGCCAGGACACAAACGCTCATCTATTGCTGCTAAACCGGTTTTGCTCTTGTGAAACAATGCTTTACTTTTTAAGGGCAAAATAGTTGGATAAGATCATCTGGATGGATTTTGTTTTGTTTTGTTTTTAAGGAGTGTTTCATCATTCACCTAAATGTCATCTTCAGCTGAGTCCAGAATGAGACCTACCTATCTCCTTTGAAATGGACAGAGATGTAAATTACCCACAGATTTAGGCAAAACAAGGTCAAAATGATTTAAAAAAAAAAGAAAAACCTCTTTTTAAACTCAACAATCCAGATGTTTTTCTTTTTCGTCAATGATGGCATTTTAAAACATTTGGGCATTTTACTCAGAGCTGGAGATGACATTTGGATGAATGTTGAAACGTAGTAATGTTTTTTAAACCTACACCGAGATGACCTTATTCAACTCTTTTGACGTTGTTGATTACCTGGATCATTAAACGTGATCATATGCCACTCCCCTTTAGTGAGTGAACATTTCCCGACGTCATAGTTATGCGACGTTACAAGTGATTTCTGGGGTGACAAAAAAACAAAACGCAAAAAACAAAAACAAAATCCAGGGCGACCGTGGCACTGCCCGTTCAATTTAAGGAAAATAAATAATATACATTACTTGACCACCAAAACATGGTTGAAAACCTATCGCCACACATATGAACGTCTTTTTCGGTTTTGGTATAACGTGGGGAAAAAATGGGGTGTATTTTGCGATGAATCCTTATCATTGAGGAGCCAGGATGTTAATGAGGACACCTAAAATGCACCTTTCCCGCCGATCACAAAACAGGTGAATCCTTTCAAATTGATATTAAGTTTATTCAGAAACGTTTGGTTACTTAAACAGGTAGCATCTAAATTCAGAACAGACTACAGCATCCCCACCCTTATGAACAATATAGTGATACCACACAACAAAGGGCTGGCTTAATATGCAAGTTGGCCATCGACTACACGTTCAACCGTAATGAGTACTATTCACTATTCATTACTATGTTGGGGGTTTTCCGCACTCGCAAATGGATTGACGATAACGAGCAACTAAAGAAGCAGAAGTTGTCACAAGTCGTCTGTCTCCACCTAAGGTAAATGCTCGGAATTCAACTATTTATTGTACGATTATGTTGCTAGAATTAAATGTGTGTGTTCACAAAGAGATAGTAAATCTCATGCAACAATGTATGTTCGTTTTACTTAATATTGTTACGGGGCAAAAGTGAGAAAGCACTTTATTTCATTTCACGAGTTGTCTACCGTGAGTGTAAGCATAAGCACGATTTTAAAGATATGTCATCACAGAATATCTTCCAAGAAGTAATATCAACGCTTCAGTGTGCCATAAACAACGCAAAAGTAAACTCACTTTCCCATGATTCTCTTCTGGTTTCTCTCTCCGTCTAACTCAGAGTGTCATTCATCTATCCTTATTGACATTTCTGATGCGCCGGAGGTCTATATGTTGATTTTCTAATGTCCATTTCGAATTTGACAGGTGGTCAATGAGATGAGTACTCTTTAGTTTGCCAGTAGATAATGGGCCTAATATCTATTGCCCCATAAAGCCCATTTTCGATTCAGTGCTTCACGCCCTCAGAGATTTGTTGATCCACTCTCTTCTCTTCTTTTGACTAAAGCTTGTAAGCAAATAATCACATAGAATGTGTATTAACAAGTAAAAAATACAGGCAGGTGACAAATGAAAGCTAAAGCCAACATAAAGCGTTTAAGTATGGTGTTGGGATCAACACAAGCCTCCAAAACAACTTAAGTGCTCATTTTCATAGATTTTAAAAGTCTGAACTCTACTTGAGGAATCACAAAAAAGAGGTGAATCAGTTCTGCTGATTCACTACTTGAGGAATGCAACGTCATTCTTCCTCAAGACATCCCCTCATTCGTTGTTTTGATGGTGGTGTTGAAGAGTGCTAATATGTTGGTCCAAACTCACCCATAGGTCTTCAACTGAGTTACTTTCTGGTGACTGTGAAAGCCATACCATATGAGTTACATAATTTCTTCATCAAAGCATTCAGTGACTCCACATTTCCTGTAAATAGAGTCATTTTCATCTTGGAAAAGACCTATCTGATCAGGATATAAATGTTTCATCATGGGATAAAGGTGATGACTCAGAATAACTTTGTATTGATTTGCAGTGAGCGTTCCTTCTAAGGTAATAAGTGGGCCAAAACCTTGCCAGGAAAATGTCTCCCCACACAATGAGAGCCCCTGAACTCTCTCATTGTAAGGGCTAAGTGTTTCGTTTTTTTCCTTTAATTTTTCACCTACCTGTAAATATCTTGAATAAAATTCATAAAATCCTCAAAAGGCTAAGCAATAGAAGAATTAACATCCAACCATCCATCCATCATCAAACGCTTATCCAAAATCAGGTTGCGGGGGAACTGGAGCCTATCTCTGTTCTCATTGGGCAAAAGGCAGGGTACACCCTGTATAGGTCGCCAGTCTATCACAGGGCAGAGCAGCTCGGGGAACAGTACTTGCTTATGGATACCCCAACACGCTTCTCTGCAGGTGCGGGGATCGAACCTGCAACCTTCAGGTCACCAGGCGACCGCTCTACCAACTGAGCCATGCCGCCCCCCAAGAATCAACATGATATCCCAAATTGTATCAGTTAAGCACAAGACTGAGAAAAAATCCTACCTTGAGAACGTCTTCGTCAGTGGAGCTGCAGTCTGTATAGTCTGACACATCAGTGACCGCTCCATCCTCTTCCACTGCCACTATCCTTACAGGTGTTAGCACCTTCTTACCGGTCAGTACAGCTGTATTTAATATCTCCGTATCCTGCAGGGAAGCCAGGAGAACAATAAATAAATAAATTGCCTTATCAGTCCCGCAAGGGGAAATTTGGATTTCTCTGCATTTTGACCCAACCTATTGTATAGGAGCAGTGAGCTGCCAACATATGGCGCTTGGGGAGCAGTTAGGGGTTAAGTGTCTTGCTTAAGGACACCTCGACACGCCTCTCTGCAGGACCGGGTATCGATCCTGCAGCCTTCCGATCGCCAGGCGATCACTCTATCCACTGAGCTATACTGCCCCCATAAGGTGGCAGAGCAGTATTTCAGTACCACCTTTTCAGGATGTCTTCTTCAAAAGCTGGGCTCAGTATTATTTTCGGGTTGGTTTTTTCATAGAAAGGGGCTGAGAGGAGTCATCGTTATTAGTTACTGCCAGACATTTTAGTTGTGCATAAGTATCAAGAGAAAATATGCACACCTGCAACTTGTGAGACACTGAAACTATGCACCTAGTCATGCATTTTCTCGTTTTACATTGAATGTATTTAGCTCTTGAAGAACCAATTTTACTTTGTTTTTCTGTATAATGGTGAATGTGCCTTTATTTTGTTTCCGGCATTTAAAAAAAAATTCTTTGATAAATGACCAACCACCAAGCTGTGCCATTTACCAGTAGCAATTATCAGACATGTCCTCCGTCCCAGTGATTTTTATATTATTGTGTGGTTCTGACTTCTGATTCACTGGTTTCTTAAACTCTCCAAACCAAACAAACTAGACTGCAAGGATAGTGCGTCACTCAAATCATCCTTTAACATCAGTATCTCGGAGTGATTTAGGGTCAGAGTTGACTCTTTTGTAGTTTTATTTCAGTTGTTAAAACATTAAATAAAGGGCCTCATTTTTGTGATGGTATTTGTGTTATTTGATGCGCTAAAGTGTTTCAATCTGCCTTTCAATTCATACCAAATTGTGCAGTTTAACCTGGTAGATGAGAACAGCATGAAAATGTAAAAACCAATAGATTGAAACATTGCACTTGGATTTTCAACTTTTTGTCATAAGAGGATATGTAGAAATCCGTGTGCTATAATTCTGATATTCACTAAACATTCACACAGACGGCTTATTCAGATGAGCTAATGAACTCACCAACCGCTCACTACAACTTGTCAACACAATCTGTAGTTTTCAAGTCTGACATTGATAATAGCTGATATCAATTGAAAGCAATAAAATAATATTATGAGCTAAGCATCCCAAGTCTTGCTGATGAAGTGAACTGTACACAGAGTGAAAAGGATAAACCTCTGGATTGGATGCAAATATTTCCACCAGTACATTATGTCACTAGGTAGCTGTATAAAGTGACTGAAAGTCACTTCATACAGCAACATATCCATGTCAATGAAGGACTCTGCAAATCCAGAGGTAAATGACCTTGTCATCATCCACAGACCTGTCTGGTATATCACAAAATTTGATATTGCCTAGATTCAAATATCTGACATCTCTGATAAAACTTAAGTAATTTTGAAAGGCCTGCTGCTACTTCTGGCTTGTAGATCTTTTGTAAAGGAAATGGTTATGGATGTTCTCAGTACACACTATATTGCAATATCTCTTCTATGTATGTGTAAATGGTGTTTTATCGTTCTGTATAGGAGTGTTACCCTGTATTTCTCTGTAAATGAGTTAACTATGAATGATTCATCATTAAGGAAAAGTTGCAAGTCCTCTTCTTGGATTGAGCACTAAGCATGTCAATATCATCCATAAATAGGTAGCAAACTTTTTTAATGAAGTTTTTTGAGCTTAGAAAATGTGTGTGGAGACCTAAAAATCGAGCCTAGTAAAATAAAAGGGCCTTTTGAAATTTATGACTGGTCATCAAACTAGAAAAGCGCTTCATTAGAACAAAATCAATTTATATTTACCATGGCTTTAACTACATCACTTTGTTTTCTCCCATATTATAAGTGTTTGGATCTACTAAGCTATAATCAAACTTTATGTTCCCAGATGGGTATTGTGCTCCTGTAATCAAATTTCAGGGCCATGAGAAAAGTTGACAAGTGTTCAAGTGTTACCCAGCTCTCCATTTCCACACAAACTTAGTCAAGACAAATGGACACTCAAGTCACCAACACTTAACCATTAAATGAAGTGTTGTTTTTTTAAATGAATAACTAAAAGAGACCAAGACTAATCATGACTTAAATTTTTATTTGCAAAACAGAATGGTGATCTGTTCAGGGTGTTTCCTCGCCTTTCACCAAACGAGTGCTTGGATAGGCTTCAGCATGACTTTGCTCAACTTTTAAGCAGTTAACGATGAATGATGATCTAGTTTTCGTCCACGTTGACTGTCTGCAGACCTGTAGAGAAAAATAGTTCAATACACAGAGCAGACAAACTTGCTATATAAAAAAAAAAATCCAAGGAAAGTTTACTGAGCATCATTCCTCTTTAAACAACATTTAGTGTCAGATTCACTCTTGTCCACTACTTGGTACAACCATTATGGGGATCTTTTTTCTGTTTCCCTGCTTTTCCAATTTGATTTTAAGTCCAGCTCAAGTGGTTCTCTGACTTGCCACACCAATAGGTCTTAATTACAAGTTTGTTTTAGAACAAAACTTTAACTCCATAAAGCCAGTCCTATATGATGGGAAACAGATGTTATGACGACAACCGGTTTGTTTCAACCATCTGTAATAAATGGCTGTTCTGTGGCCCAGATGCTTAAAAAACAGATAAAACCTGAATTCAACAAAAGCACCTTTATGAGTTTTAGAGTGTGTAGTTTTCACTTTTTCCACAGGTTTGTTTAACAGCTGTTTGAAGGAACATTGAAGCCCTAAGAAAGAGACAGTATCTTAACAGATTAAATTTGAACCAAACCGGTAATAACCTCACCTTTGCACGTTGTGACAGGAACATAGGTAACAAGGGTGTATAGTTTGTTAGGAGAATCTTCATCCTCATTACGCTTCCTGGACAGACGTACACGGATGCGATATGGCACGTTCCTGAAAGACAAGAGGGAAGACATTTGCCATGTGCCAACACAGCACAGTCTTATTCTATACCTTGATGTGATACATTTGCTCATTCAGTTTAAAATGAAGGCCTCACTGTGGATTTTTTATGTTTAAAATCCTAATTATTCCTCTTGCCTTGCCTATATTTACAGATATAGATCCAATTGATCTATGGAGTCATCTCAAAGGGGAGCATCTAGCAGTAAGTGTGAGAATATCCATTACAGGTTTGTCTCCAGAGGAGTCTCCCGACTGCGAGCCAAGAAAACTCAAAAGTTCTAAAAACAGCTGTGACATATGCCATAGATGAATCCATCCATCCATCCATCTATCGTCAACCGCTTATCCAAAATCGGGTCGCGGGGGGAACTGGAGCCTATTTTCATTCTCATTGGGCCAAAGGCGGGGTACACCCTGTATAGGTCGCCAGTCTATCACGGGGCAGAGCAGTTAGTGGAAGAGTCTCTTGCTCAAGGACACCATGACACACTTCTCGGCAGGACCTGGGATCGAACCTGCAACATTCCAATCGCCAGGCGACCACTCTACCCACTGAGCCATGCCACTCCTATCCATAGATGAATATAAATGGTAATTATGACATTTCAAAGTAGAAATGGAGACTCTATGGTCTTATTTGGTGCCTGTAAGATAAATTATTTGAGGCTATCTTCTATTTCTAGAAAAAAAAAGCAACTTATTAATATTCATAATTATGAACAGTCTTGGAGCGTAGGAACAGAGAAAGCCAGTGAGAAATGCCCTCGCTCAACAGGTAATGACCATGTACCCTTGAATGAGACATTTAGATTGCAATGGACCAGCTTTGTAGCCAGCAGAAGCAAGACGGTAGTTGTACAAACATTTCCTGAATGAAAAAAAGGCTGTAAGATGATCAAACTGAAATTTCATCCAGGGTGTCAAGATGACCCTGCTGAAGATGTATTAATGGAAGTGCTCAAGCTCACCTCACACCCTTGGTCCAGACAGCTTTGTTCAGGCGAGTGTCAATGCGAACATCAGGAGTTCCCATCTCCTTCATGGCGAATTTACGGATCTCCTTAATGGCACGGGGGGCCCTCCTCTTGAATCCTCTGGAAGACAAGACGTTTTAGAAAAATCACAGGACACAAAGGCTAGCAAATCACCCCTCTCACATCAGATACCTGAGAAATACTCACACTGACCCCACGGAACTACCAAAGTTATCATTTTAGTTAAGATATTTTTTTAGTTACAAGACCATGGGTGGTAGAATTTACATTTGGTACAGCATGCTAAACTCTGCAGCACAATGCATCCATAGACAACGGCACACTCCACATATCACAAACAATAAAGTTCCACAATACAAGAAACAAAAACAACACAGCAGTGGCTCAGCAGACAGTAGCACAGTCAAGTGTAGTGAGTTTGATCTCACTGTGGGGTGTCAGGAAAGGGACAACCGGCCATAAGACCTTATGCTCAGTAAATATGGGGTACAAGAAGTGAAGTGCTTTGAGTGGTCGTTAGACTAGAAACGTGCTATATATAAAACAAAGTCAATTTACCATTTATGTTAATGGAAGTATGCATTGCAGTGGTGTGTGAGGAGGGGACTATAGGGAAGAATTCAGAGTTCTTATAACTAGGGAAAAAACTCAAGTATTAAGTCTTAAAGAACGGTGACCTGTAGTCCCTCCTTGAGGGAAGGTGCTGGAAGAGGTGAGAAGCAGGAGGTATGGGGTCAGAAAGAATCTTATTTGCTCACTTTACAGTCCGGTGAGTATGTAAACATTCAACTGACAGTAGTGGATTGCCTATGATTTTTAATGCCTTGCTGACAACGAGGTACAGTTTTTTCCCCCGTGTTTGAATTTGCGTGCTGTCGTACCATACTATAATAGAAGATGTAATGATAGAGTTGCTGATAGTCAAGTAAAACAGAGCGATGTGTGATCTGCTATTTTTTAAGCTTCCAAGATGTATCATTGTTGAGCTTTTGTAATGTGTTTAGTGTTAATTTTTCACTTCAGGTTATAGGGAATTTAAAAGTCAGTGGTGGTGGTGGACAATCTCTGTTAATTTGTATGGGTGTCTGGGGATTTGGCATGCATTTGTAGTCATAAAGCAGAAGTTTGTTTCAATCAGCAGTGTTGTTTTGAAATTTCAATCAGCAGTTTCCCCAGATGTCTTTACTTGGGTGGGCCATCTAGGTATATTAACAGCTGCTAGAGTATATTTATCGGCCCTTCTTGGCCTTTATAATTTATTCCTCCATCTGAGAGAACTCAGTCTATGATTGATTAGCTAGAGGACAATCTCTCCTCACTCTGCCCCTCCCGTACCCCTTCAGTCTGATATCGCAAGACGGTTCTACTGACAATCTCTTGCATGCTTGAAATGAAAGACACAAACTATATAACAGGTCACATCTTTTTTTTCTAGTTTGTTCAATTATTTTACTAAAACAGAGATGGGCAAAGTGATCCCGAAAAGACTGGTGTCATTGCAGGTCTTGTTCCAACCAAGCAGATAATGTGAACACAGTTGAAATTTTACATGTACAGATCAGGTTAAATAATCCTAAAAGCACAATAATGGCTGAACTTAACTGAACCATGGTAGGAAACTAACAACACAGAAACTAACTCACAAGCTGTAAGCAAGGTTACATTAACATCTGTTAGCGACTCACCACAAAGCCCTTTTACGTTTTGATATTGGCTGGTGAATACCCAACATGCTAACTCGCAAGACAAAAAATCAACTATCACAATATTCAAAGCAATTTGAAATTGTATTCACTTTCATACAGACATGTACATATCACGGGACAATGAAGACACAGAACTAACACACCAACCACTGAAATTCTGAAACCTATAGAAGATATATTTCAAGATGTAAACACTAACATTAAAGTTCCAGGCTATTTCACACATCAACTCCTTTCTGAAAATCCATTCAAATACATGTTTTGAGCAGTGCAGCCACATGAGCAGCATATTAAGGTGCACTACTCACGTGCCATGGATACGCTTGTGGATGTTGATGGTGTATTCCCTGGTCACCACCTCATTGATGGCAGAGCGCCCCTTTTTCTTCTCACCTCCCTTCTTGGTGGGTGCCATCTTTAACAGAAAAAAACAAGCCCAAGCACTGTGTAAACAAAGAGCAATTATTGGTCTGCATGGGGAGCAGTTTCAGAACTTGCACAACTATTCATATATAACATAATATGTATATATTACCATTATCACCATAATCTTACCCCATTCTCACATGCAAATATGATCAGTATTTGAACGCTTAGGTAAATTCTAAAGCCAGCTGCCAATAACTGCAAAGTTCACTGACCAAGCTCATCGTACTGCTACTAAAGTAACCTTGATTATATCCCTTAGGGATCCTTACCCATTTAACTTTTCAGACAACATGGCATGCATTTAAGACATTTAAACGAGGAATCCTGCACAGTTCAGCACTTACTCCAGGTTGTTGCGGATAGTTATCCCTCAGCCTCTACATGGCTACGTATGCTACGTCTATCATTGGACCGGCAAATGAATGCTCTGATATAGCCGAGTGATAGCTCTAGTTTCGGTTGAATTATCCGTTTTAATATCATGCTTAGGCTACTGGAGACGTATCAACTAGGGACTTTGACACGTCACGATTCGTACAGGGAATGAAAAGGATGATACAATATAGACAGGGGGTAAGATGATAAGGGATGAACTACACAGAATTTGGGGAACTGTACTCACTTTGCCCGAGTAACATCGGAAAAGGACAACAAAGGGGGCTTATGGGTAAAAACCACTATGCTCCTTCATGTTTATATCCGGGTCAATTTTATTTCAAAGGTGGCTAGTTTCTCGTCCAATCCGTCTATTTTAACAGAAGAAGGTCACAGAAACACAATTTCCCCCCTTTTTATTCTAGAAAGAAGAATTTTAGCAGGGGAAGTGTCATTCACATGCTAATTAGCAAGGAACATAGATACATAACTACATATCCCACAAGCCCTCTCAATGCAGGGTGAAAGGTCAATAAGAACATGGAGGATGAATTTCAAACTGATGTATGGTCCTGTTCGTTATCGTCGAAAAACTTAAAACGATTCCCGTAATCTAGACGACTGAAAACTATTTTATTTTGAAAGCATGTTAACTTTATTTTCAATTTAAATGTGTTTAGTTGGTCCGGGGTGATAGCCCATTTGTTATGATTTCACCGGTACTTATTAGTTAGCTGGCTAAGCTAACCTTGCTTTAAAAGCTCCCCTAATTGGAGTTTCGGGAACGAGCGCTATCTCATACACTTTAATAAAAAAAACATGAATTGATTCACGGAAGACTGCCACATATTTATTTTATCACCTAAAAGTTTGGGGCTAATTTATAGTTGTGTCGAGAACATTATCAACATGACACTCGCACCCAAAGAACTCTCCAACCTACTGGGCATCATATCGGAGGAGGCTTGCACCAACACGTTTGAGAGCCTTTCCACTGCTTTCCACCATTGCTTTGGAAAAGCTGAACATTTTCGGGTGGGCTCGGTCCTGGTGATGCTCCTCCAACAGCCGGATCTGCTGCCCAGTTCTCCTCAGAGGCTCACCGCTCTCTATCTTCTATGGGAGATGTATCGGACGGAGCCACTGGCAGCAAACCCCTTCGCTGCTATCTTCGCCCACCTGCTGAACCCCTCCCCTGTCGGAGAAGAACAAGAGAAAGTACTGTCCGGTAAATCAGAGAGAGAAAGTGGGGTGAAAACGTGTGTGATGATGATGAGAATAAATAGAATAAGCTATTTAAGCAGCAACGTGGTTACTACCGATGATTGTTTTTAAGTTTATGTGATGGCCAAAACTTTGCACCCAAGATAATTTTGTGTTAGTGGAATGAATGTTATTGACTCAAGGACATGGCCACTATGTTTAAAAATAGACTGTAGGTCTTGTATTACCAGAGTCAGTGGTAAAGGGCTTCAGTCTGAGCTGACTGCAAGCATCCTTACTATTGTAAACAATACAGTTGCATGCCAACCAACAAAGGATGGGTTCACATGCAAGTTTGGTCATTGGTTCCACATTCTGGGGTAAATAATACTATTCGTAGATGATTGGGGGAATATTTGCAATCACACCATTGTAAGATGATGACAGATGGACTCTTTGCCCCTCTCCTTTGTTCAAGGACAGTCATTCCCTCTTCACACAGATGGCCTCTTTAACACTCTTTTCAAACAGTATTCCTCCATATGTTAGCATCCTTGATAGGGAGGAATGCTGGGAAACCCAAGAGACAGATCAGAATTCCATCTCAGGGCTCGAGCAATTAGGGGTTTGATTTTAAATAAGAATTTGATAACATTCAATATATATATATATTCATTTTACATCATGGATAATTGACTTGACTTGAAAAGACATTTTATGTATGCAGATATAATTTATGTAATGTATAAAGTATATAAATATGGTGAAATAACAGAAAAAAGGGCAATCAAAGGTCCCATAGTGATTAGACTAGTCTCACATCACTAAGTTTTAAGGGAGTTGAATAAAGTGACACCTGAAGTATACAAACATCAGGACTACAGGTGTACTACTTATTATACCAAGGCCAACTTAATGTTACATGGTGACAGAATACTTTGGTAGATCAAGCGAGTTAAACATCTGGGATTTTTTGATAGCAATAACTGAAGAGAACTCACGGACATTCCAGTCAGTTGTTACATTTCAAGTTTGAGCTAGCCAGCTATGAGATGATGTGCTGATATGTGGTAGCTAGTTAACGCACCAAGACTTTTTAGCTAACTGCCGGATTGTAAGGTGAGCAGCAATGGATTGTTATCAAGATCCTCTACCTCCCAAGTTTGACTTTACAAAGCCAGAAGGGTGGCCCAAGTGGATTTGAAGATTTTAAAGATTCAGGATTGCATCGGATCTGGAGCTGCAGCCAGACGAGAATCAGGTGAACCCAATCTATACTATGGGAGATGAGGCAGAAGACATCATTACCTCACTTCACATGTTGGAGGAGGAGGCAAATGTATACAACAATTAGAAAAAAACTTGATGGACATTTCATTGTCAGGAGGATGCTTAGGAAGCTGCTTCGGTACCATCAATCCAGGCTGACCTCTGTCTGTGCCAGAGGGTCTGGGCTCCTGAACGGATGGCCCTTCACTGTCCTGGGGCATGGGCATCCTGCAGCGCTAACCACCATTGTGTCCCAGCCCCAGTGTGCTAGGTTGGTCAGCAGGTCTTGCTATCCAACGCCAACCTGACCCTAAATGTCCCCTCCCAGAAGCTGGTATTGAGATACATCAGCCTATACCCTTTCAAACAGGTCATCAACCCCTTTGCAGTCTGGTTAGTCCTTCCTCCCTCCCTCCATCAGGTCCACCTAGTGCTCCATGTCTCCTGGATTAAGCCATTCATCACCAAGTGCCGACAATAGATAAGCAATAGGGCAGATGTTGGTTGGCAAAAAGTTCTTGGAGTGGGAGAACCAGATGCAGTCAAAAAACGTCTTACTTTCCTCTGCGCTGGCTCATTTCTTTGTAGATGGTGAAACGCCAAAGAAGCTGCTTAATATCTGTTGTTTTTTGGTCATTTGACAGTAGTTGACAAGCTCACAACCTTGTGTAAGTAAGGTTAGATGAGATCAGTGTATGCAAAGGTGCTTAGTAACTCAAGTGATATGCATTCCTGTTTTTTTTCGCACATGTATACCTGCGTACCAGTTATGCGCATGCCTGTGTGTATACTTGTATGGCACTAGAATTGTTATCTAGTTCTAGTGTTGCTCCAGTATCTTTTTTACCTTGACACTATGCACTTGTACGTCGCTCTGGACAAGAGCGTCTGCCAAATGCCTGTAATGTAATGTAATGAAAAGTTAAAGTTTGAAAAGCAAGAAAGCCGAGTATCAAAAAAAAAAGTCATCTGATGACCAGGAATGACTTGGTAGGGCAAGCCCATGTGCAGAAGAACGTGGCCAGAAAGTGATCGGGTTTATTGTTTACAAGTACATTTTTTCTGTTGATTGGTTAATCTTAAACTATACATCTGCAACCAATTGAAACTTCAATTGGTCTGGTCTGTTCATTCTGATTGAGGTTTTTATACAGAGCAATTTTATTTTGTATTGGCTTTTAAACGGATTTTATAATAACAATATTGGCTTCCACATTTATGTAGAAAATTATTCCGTATCTAAATTATAAGTAAGCAATCTTTTTAAAATGTGATGGGTTGTAGTAAGGCCTGATGAGCACAGACTGGTTGTATTTGCATTTAGTGGTTGTCTGGTGTACAGTTTTTTCATGATCAGTACTTCTTTATTTCATTCCACAATTACATCTGATCCCTCCAGGGTTCCTGCCTCCCATCACCCAGCCAGAGAAATTCTTCCTCTCCCAGTTGATGCTAGCTCCGCCCAGGGAGCTCTTCAAGAAGACTCCCAGACAGGTGTCCTGCATGGACATCGGCAACATGCCCCAATCTATCGACATCAGTGGGTTACAGTTAGCCTTGGCAGGTAGTTATTCACAAAACTTGTTCATTTTTGAATGAAATCAGCTAGCTACCAAATCCTGGCCTGGTTTAGGAGAAATCTGGTATCTTCAGTGTTATTAAATTAGAAAAAAATAGAACATCTTTAAATGCTCAAATTATTCCAGTTGCCCAACTCACAAATGATGTGAAACAACATTATGGCACCACTATGGTGCATAAACGGAAAACTACGAACAGTTTCTTCTCTTCTGTCTTTCTTAAGTTATCAGTGCACACTTTTAAGGCTGAAATATTATTGAAATAATAAAAGCGACTTCAAAGTAAGAGACTAGTTCTGCCACAATTGTGAAGCTGTACATAAGCAGGAACATTGAAAATGATGTCTTAAAACTGGCTTTAAGGGCCTCCGGTGGTGTGGGGGGTTAAGACCATCTTCACCACATCTTTATCTCATCAAGTTGGATGTTGGAATCCCAGCTGTGCTGTTTTCAACCACGGCCAGAGGTTCATAGTTAGTGGGGCCTTATTGACAAAGCCTCACACGGGTATAAGGGTTAGGTTGGATAATGGATTTTAGGTTTGCTATTGTCGCCCTCTGGGTCGTCCAGGCACTTGCGGTTAAGTGAATGGACAGTACTTTCGCTTCGTTCTCCAACTGCCAAGCATAGTGCTTTCCCTGCAAGACCGCGATGTGTGAAATAGCGAGGGATATTTGTCATGTGACTTGGAGGAGACAGAGGCTACGGCTTCCTCCTTCGTATCGACGCTCTGGGGGGGGCATCAAAGTGACAGAGCCATAGGTAACTCGGCGAATTCGGGAGGGGAAAAAGAACATATAAAAATTGGGTTTAGTCCTAATTCAGGTCCTAGCACTGTTTCGTGTAAACTGGTTATTATAAGGTCTCAGATGTCTTGGGCAATATGTCATCAGCTAACAATATGGTCGTTCTTATATAGCGCTTTTCCAGTCTATTAACCACTCCTACTAATTTCCATACTATATCCATTAACAGAACGCCAGTCAGAGCTGCCCACACAGAGCAAAGCCAGTTTTCCCAGCATCCTGAATGACCCAGATCCTGATTCGTCCAACTCTGGGTTTGACAGTTCTGTGGCCAATCAGATCACAGAGTCTCTGGTCACCGGGCCCCGGCCTCCACTGGAGAGTAAGTTGCATTTGTCTTTTATTTGACCATCAACTTAATATAAGTTTGATTTTTCATTTTTGAAGAGCCAATAGGAAGAGGGGCTTTTTCTTCCCCCAGGATACTTAGACTTAAGTGCAAACAAGGTTAGAAAACACTAGTCACCTGTTCAAGTTCTCTTTTTTTGTGGGTGATCATTTTTCCTGCCTGCAGGTCAGTGCAGCAGGTAACCAGCCAGCAACTCCCTTAAACACAAGCATTTTAGTTGGTAAATATGAAAAAGGATGTTTTAGTTTCTTATGTTGGTGTCCAGTGATTATATCTCATTGCTGTTCACATCCTGAAACATTGTGTTGACAATCTTATTATGAGGACACCACATAGTGTAGTATACTTTTGCTATGGTCAGAAATTTGGAATAAATCTTCTTTTGGTGCATTTGTGTGGTTTATGGTGAGAAATCACCTGACACTTTTAACTATTTTACAAATCCAAGGATAGTATAAGGCTTCTTTCTAATTGTAGCTAGCTATTTGCCAAAGTTTGCGAGTTGAGTAAATTAACCCACTTATGTCACCCAGAACATACAACTTTTGGTTGATGGTAGTTATCCCTCACTGCATATTATTCACCTCTACTGTCTTGTTAAACAGAAAGAAGTCGTTGCAAAAATGTCTTCATCTTCTTTATGCTCTCATGCTTGTTGTCTTTTATCCCTCCTCTCATTCCTCAGGCCACTTCCGTCCAGAGTTTATCCGGCCTCCTCCTCCTCTGCATGTCTGTGAAGATGAGCTAGCATGGCTGAATCCTACCGAGCCGGACCACAGCATCCAATGGGACCGCTCCATGTGTGTGAAGAATAGCACTGGCATGGAGATCAAGCGCATTATGTCCAAGGCTTTCAAGAGCCCACTGTCAGCCCAACAGCAGTCTCAGGTCAGATCAGACTGCAATTCAGGTTGCATGATATGGATCTGTTTCTCTTCTCATTCATCATCATTCTCCATAAAAGCAATATGCAATAAACATTGTACAGAGATACTACCAAATCTTCAATTATACAATCATTAAGTCACATTTCATGTGTTGTATACACTATTGAATATCCCAGGAATGGTTCCCATATTTTGGGGAATTTATTAACCAAGCCTTGAATGGTATATCTAAGCTTTTCTGACTTTGACTGAGCCATAACCTCCTCAACCCACCAGTTATGCTTTATTTATTTATTTAATGTTTTGGAGGGGGGAGTAGATCTCAAATGATATCGCATGATGCGACTTGCTAAAAGCAGCATGAAAGCAGGAGCATGAACCTGGGCTTGTGTAAGAGATTCAACTCACTATGAGTGACTCCAAAGACTGCCAGTTTTAGTCCTGGAAATACGTATGACCTTATCACATATATACAAAACAGTTTCACAGACTTAAACCCAAAACTCTTCTAGTCCAAAATGAATGTAGAAGGGTTGCTGGACCTTGGTTGCATTGTAGACAGGTTGGATTAATGTCGGGATAGAACTGGACAAGTCTGCTCCTGGTCAGATGCATCTTGTAAGTTATTTTGAATTGGATTAGACTATCCCTGACACAAATGGAGGTTGTGTGTATCTTTTTTCTTCCTTTTTTCAGCTGCTGTAACTTTATTGTACAGGAGCACAGGATGATCACTCGGCTGTGTTTATCCTTGTGTAACCGATGGCAACTAACATGGGCTAGCTGGCAGTGTTGCGTGGTAAAATCCTCTCACCCCTAGATTTAAGAAAGCCTCTAACAGCTGAGTTTTAAGTCTGGATTTTTAGCTCAGTGGTTAGAGCCTTCGTCTCCCATGCTGTGGGTGTGTTGTAGTTGACGAGGTGGCAGGTTCGCGATCCGTGAGCGGTAGTGAATACAGCCTCAGCTACATTTGCAAGGGATGATTACCCAATTTCACTAGAAATCGTTTTGCCAAAATCCTCCTCGCATTTCTTTTTAAGGTTTTCTAAAGAGGGTGAATCAGTTGATAGATAGCAAGATGCCATAATTCAGAGATATTGAGTTGTCAATAGGGGCTTTATAAATGCAATCTCCCAGCCAATTAGCAGGAGTATTGGAGGGAAATGTGGTGATTTAAACAAAAAAAAGTCTTAATTTGGAGGTATCTGAAAAAAGGACCTTATAAATTATTTAGGGGCAGTATTATTTCTAATGGAAAGACATTTATTTTATATTCATATGTTTCTAGTAACCTGGGTTACACATGCAGCAAGCCTTGTGTGGTGTGTTAGTCTGACCAAATCCTAGAGACTACTAAGGCTAATACTAGTGTATCTTACAGATAGCTAAACTAGAGGCTAGTATCCTTTGGTGGCAAGTGTTAACTCCTATCACTACGTGGTTCACTCCTTTTAATATATATTTTATAGCTCTCCCTCTTCAAATATTCTATGCCCTGGTTTCTTCCTCTTGTTCGCTGTAACAGAGGTGTATACCTTGTTGTTCCAGTCTCTCCCCTCATCTCTTTCCCCTCTTTTAAACCACAAAAAGAGGCGAATCAGTTCAACTGGATCATAAGTTTATTGAGAAGCGTTTCGTCCCTCTCCAGGTGACTTCTTCAGACAACTTCTGATCCAGTTGAACTGATTCACCTCTTTTTGGTGATACAACTATGACAGTTTGTAAATTACGTACCCCCTGGGTTATAATATATATTTCTAAGATGTTGAGGAAAGAAAGAAGTAAATTGGATTGTTTCAAAGATTTCCCAAAATTCTCCTTCATCTGTTTATCAAATGACCGATTCCGGTTTTCCCAATGGCAAACAAGATCAATGCAAGGTTAACGGCTCCAACTGATGAGAAATAATTTGATGGCGTTGAATAAAAAATACTAAATGATTATTCTTTCTTGTGTACGAAAGGCCCACTGACTACAGATGATTTCAAAGTTAACCCCGTAACTGCCATTTTTCTGTTATATATATTATATTACATGTGTCAGTACATTATTCATTTCATTCATTATATCTACGTACCCGTGTGGTGAGGTTCGCGGCAGGTGAGTCAGGCGTGGCTCTCACACGCCCCCTTCAGTGAGGCAGAGGTACTGTTGGCCTCCCCCTCATGCTTTTTTTCGGTGTGGGTTTTATGTCAGATAAGCAAGAATAATTATGTTATGCACCTATGTGAAATATATTGCTTATTCTACGGAAAGTGACGACATAAAATGTCTACAATCAACATGTCGGTGACATACAGTGAGGCTCTGCCTCAGCTGCCTCCCCTGACCATATGACCTCACATACATATATTGTCTTATCCATGATGTAAACAGAACAAGAATTATATTGAAATGTTATTAGATTTTGATTAAGTCAAGTCAAAAGTCTTGAAAATATAATGTATTTCACTCTATCTGTCTTGTGTAGCTCCTGGGCGAGCTGGAGAAGGACCCAAAGTTGGTATACCACATCGGCCTGTCCCCGGCCAAGCTGCCCGACCTGGTGGAGAACAACCCGCTGGTGGCCATCGAGATGCTGTTGAAGTTGATGCAGAGCAGTCAGATCACAGAGTACTTCTCTGTGCTAGTCAACATGGATATGTCCCTGCACTCCATGGAGGTGGTCAACAGGTCAGGGGTTTGAGTCCTTTAGTCAGAGTATCCACTCTACCACACTCGTTTGAATTGAAACGGATTCCTTTTTTAATTTCTTGATGCATGCTTAATGATTCAGGTGAGGGAATCACAAAAAAGTAAATCAGTTCCTTTTTTAGGTTCTTTATTTTTTTCAGAGCCCTGATATTCTGCAATTATGGCAATGGTATCATAACTTATGATTGATTATATTGGTTGTCATTGATTTGAATATTATTCCACTGTTACAAGCATCCCAAGTCACACTAAACTAGATTATCAATTAAAAGCCTAAATTATGAATGAAATTTGACTGGCTGGTTGAAAATCTCCAGACCAAGCATAGGACAGTAACATTTTCATTTACTTTCTTTATTTTCATTGTCACTGAATCTCCCCAATTTACGCACATTCAGAGACGGATTATGTGTCTGGTTCAATGGGAGTGTGCCCTGTGGACACTGTCACCACCAATCACTCAATCTTTAATGAATAATTTCAGCTGCAAAAATAATTTGCAGAATAACTTCTGTGCTAGGATGCTGTGGCTCTATCGTAATAAGATGAAATAGTTAGGCTGTAGTTATCTTGTTGCAGGAAAATATTAGCCTCATCAGTCAGAACCGATCTCTGATCGATCACACTCTTCCTCCTCAGGAGATTGGGGACCGCCCCCCCCGGCTTTGGTATCCTTGAGCTATGGTGGCTCAGTGGTAGAGTGTGTGTCTGGAAGTCAGGTGTGGCACGTTTGTATTCTGCCACAGTGGCCTGGTAGATCAAGCAGTCATTGTAAAGCACTTTGAGCAGTCGCTAGAGTAGAAAAACAATATGTAAGAACAAGTCCATTTACCCTCCTTTTGGAGAGTTTTTCTCAATGGCCAATTCGATCACATCTCTGGAGAATGATCTTAGTGAGAAATATTGAAATGAAAAACAGCACAATCATGAAGATAATTTTTTTTGTGGCTCGGGAGTTTTTATGACTTTTTCCCTGTCACCACCACTATTTTTTCATTGTTGCTTTGTGTCCATGTTGTTCATTTGTCAATCCTGTGTGTATCTCTGTCCCTATCCCAGGTTGACTACAGCTGTTGACCTCCCTCCAGAGTTCATCCACCTGTACATCTCTAATTGCATCTCCACCTGTGAGCAAATTAAAGACAAATACATGCAGGTATGGACTCATTTGTTATATAGCACCTTTCTTGTCAAGCAACCATGGATTTATTAATCCATGGAAATTCTAGCAAGATCCCAGTCTTCAAAACGTGACTAGACCTTTACTTGAAAATTGCAAGGGCACATCTGCAAAGTTGTTCAATGAAAGAGGTAGAGTACTTGCATATGAACAGCCTGAGTGCTCCTTAGACAAGCAAGTATGCCCTGTCATCTATCTGAATAAATACAGATAATCACAAATAAAGCAGATTTTGGTACGTTTCTGTACTGAGAATGATTTAGTCTATTTCTTACTGTGGAAGCATTGAAAGCGCTGCTGCAACAGTAACCAATCATGGTTTCATTGTCTCTGTACTAAATGTGCTGCGTCAATATCACAAAGACGCAGTATGTAGCTCATGAAATGTCTGCACAGATCTTAAACATTTTCCCAGATAGGTCTGTGTGATTCATTAAGGTGACTTTATTAAATTTAAAAGCCTTATTTTTTATTGTATTTCCCTTTCTGTATCCACCCTTTTAATCCAGAATCGTCTGGTTCGGCTGGTCTGCGTTTTCCTCCAGTCGTTGATTCGCAACAAGATCATCAATGTGCAGGACCTTTTCATCGAGGTCCAGGCCTTTTGCATCGAATTCAGTCGGATCCGTGAGGCAGCTGGCCTCTTCCGCCTCCTGAAGACGCTGGACACTGGGGAAAACCCAGTTGAGGCCAAACCTGTCAAATAATGCACTCCCAACAAGGGCATTGTAGAGATGCCCCAAGTGAGACCTGCGCTGAAAAATATTGCTACCACCACCCCTAAGGGGAAAGTCCTTAGTGGCCACATAAGTAGCAACCTTCCAGCATCATGGTTGTCTTTTCTAAAGAAATTGCATTCACAGAATCTTTTAGGCAATGCAATAAGCAAGAAAATGAAAAACCCACCTTTTTTTGAAACTTCAAAAGTCTGGTCAACTTAAGGTTTAATCAAATCTATTTTAGATCTTCCTGCTTTCAGCACAACCTGCTTTGATCCCTCAAATGAACTCCTTTTTTCTCCCTTCTCTTTTTAATGGAAGAAAGTAACAGATGGACTTGTTTTAATGATGACCTTATCCTGAAATCAGTGTTCTTTCATTTGGAAATGCTTGTAAGTTTTGTTTGATTAAACAAAGACTTGGAAGTGACACACTGGAGTGTTTTTGGACTGTATGTGTAATATAGGGAATGGACAATAAGAACTACTTGGTTTTAATAGTGTTTTTTTATAGCCTTATGGAGACTTGAATTCATTTTCCATTGTTTACCTGGAACTGAATCCAACACAGGGTCACCGTGGGTGGGAGTGAAAGGCAAGAAGACATTCTGAACATATCACAGGTCTTGCACAGCCCATACACACAATCATTGAACTCTCCCTGTCATGCACATACATGGGTACTTCAGAGGACTCGGTTAACCATTTTTATGTTTGGACTGTGGGAGAGATAGGATTCAAGGACTGAAATTATACAGATGAATGTATTCTATATGATGAATTTTCTATTCAATTTCCTTTAGCAGACCCTTTTATCCAAAGTAACATACATTTGAGGGTTAGATACATTGTGCATTGGCTGGGAATCCAACCCAGGGCACCCTCTTGGCAGGTGAGAATTCTACCACTGAACCACCAATGCACTTGTACTGACTTTGTATTCTGACTGTCAAGAAAATTTATATTTTGAGGTAAACCGATATGAAAGTTCATCTGGGCTGGGGAAAAGCCAAGAATCGGTAAAAGTAAAGTTACGTACATGCATGTTAAAAAGGGTTAGGGTTAGAGAAGTATCTGGGGTCACCGTGATAAACTTGGTCATTAAATTTGCACACTCAGTTTCCAAGTCATCATCACAATGTTTTTCCTCCTCCGCATCCTCGCTTTCACTCTTGGTCTTCCTTTTTTATACTTACACTCCTGTTCTGCTGTGACCAGCTCAGCTCTTTTTTTCTTCTTTGTCCTGCAATGATGTCAGTGTCTTCACCTTCTTGTCCTTCTCCCCCTGATGACCAGAACCATTGTCATTAATGGATTTGGTACAGCATGGCTGAGGATAGCAACATTGGTTTCTCTCTTTGGATGGGGACTTGTTGAACATATGTAAGCTCAATTTGTAAGCTGTGGTGTAAAATCTGTTGCATATGTTGTCATTACTCCAGCTGACTAAAAGGTGACTCTGGGCACACACATGCAGCACCAATCAGGTTTTCTAGCTGCAAGGTATCTGCTTATGTATACCTGTTGCATGATGTGCCTTGTGTATGAAGAAGACCATGGAGTCAACTTCTAAGGGGACCTTATCACAACTCCTGGTTTGGGAGGTCAAAACATTTTCTTCCATCAACCCCTGACCTTAAGACTCTAGGACAAACACAAGCAGGTATACTTTAGTGCAACCCGATGCAAAGTCAGATTGAATAATGTTTCTTCTTTAAGTGTCCCTTCTTTCTGTCTGTTTACCTGGTCTTTCCTATCACGGCACAGGGGCCCGATCATATAAACCATAACAGGCCTCATCCGCATACAGGCGGTCTTACTGTCTATAATATTGATCTGCGAGAAAAATAATGAATTGAACATTTTTCTCTGCAGTCTAAGAAAATCTGATGTTTGATGATACGCTAAGTGAATTTCTCACCATTTCCTCTGATTTACGCCGAGTCCGTTTTACTTGTACAGTCCATTATCACAAAATTCCAATTTACCTTGGTGGACTTTACACAAACACAACATCCTGTTCTTAGATCCTCGTGTCCAAAAAGGAACAACTCCCTTCAAAAAAAAACTAAAAAAACGAACAGGGAGAAAAACAGAGGAGGGATCTCTCTCCTAATAATAATAATAATAATATCTTTAATTTTTTAATCCCCTTTTTTCCCCCACCAAAATTCCCCGAGTTGCCTACTGCTTAATACTCCTCTAGAACGTTGACAGGATGGAGGAAGCCGTAGCATGTGAGTCTTCCAAGTCACATGACGACTAGCCCTCGCCATTTCACACATCATGGTCTTGCAGTGAAAGCACAGTGCTTGGCCGTCAGAGGAGAACGAAGTCCAAAATGATCCCCTTGGCCTCTGTGGTTTTCTGGACCGTATTATTGTCCGAACGCCACTCGATCAGATGCTGAACCTCCTCTCCGTGATGCTTCCTCATCGGTGTCATCAGCAAACATCACCATAGTGTTGGAGGAGTGGATGGGGTGCAGTCATGGGGGTGAAGAGAGGGAATAGGAATGGACTAAGCACACAGCCCTGAAGTGGACCTTTTTTCAGGATGAGGGTTGAGGATATGTGATTGGCCAGTCTATCATTTTGTGGTTTGTTAGTGAGGAAGTCCATAAGCAGGGTAAAGTGACTAATCCCAGGGTTTTGTGTTTTTCTAATAATCTATGGGGAATACTAGTATTGAAAACAGACGTAAAGTCAAAGAATAGCATTTTAACATGTGTTTGTGTGTTGCAGGTGGGACAGAGCCATATGAGCTGTGATAATAATGATAATTGTTATTATCATTTTTATTGAGGCTGTATCCACCACAGTCTACATTTGTGTATTTTCATTTGATTTACCATTGCCGAACTTGTTAGAGACCTATGATATCACAATTTCCTTCTTATATATCTTGTTGCTCAGTTTTTTGGGAGTTTATCTTTACACATAGTGAAATGATTCCATAGGTTTTACTTTTGGGGCTTCTTGCTAACAAATGTTAGCCTTTCTTCTTCTGTCTCACAGGTTTTCTTACTATTCAAAATAACCATGTTTAAGAACTGAGTCATGTTGAGTGAATGATATCTGGTTTCACTGCCAAGGAGTAATTTGCTTTAAAAATAATTCAGATACTGATTTTGGCCTTGATCACTGTGGTGACCATTGTAGTTTCAAAGCATTCAGATTAGCCCTGTGTAATATATCTCATCACATGTATACATTATACTTTTGAACAGAAGATACGTGACACTGCTGTTCATCAGCTTCCTCCATTTTGGCAATGGTGTGAATCATTTTACTCATTTGATAATTGCGTTCTAATCACTGGGATGTTAAATTAATGGGTTAGAAGACTAGTGTAATATATTGAAGAGGAATCAATAACCAAAGAAATTGAACTGCACATAGAGACTGGGTACTTCACTATGCACGTTAGTCAAAGTCACATTGTTACAAATGGTAATGTACCAACCACGTCCACTAGAGGGTCAATTTAAACTATTCTCAATAAATCACAAAAAGAGGTGAATCAGTTCAACTGGATCAGAAGTTTATTAAGGAACGTTTCATCACTCACCAGGTGACTTCTTCAGTCTGAGCTGAAGGCAAACATCCCCCTCCTTATAAACAGTACATTGATGCCACACAACAATAGGCTGGTTTCATATACAAGTTGGGTGATCAACTGCACATTCAGTGACAATGGGCACCATTCACAGGGGGTTGGGGAATGTTCGCGATCACGGCATTGTAAGACGCCGATAGGTGTACTCTCAGGCCACCACCCCTATTTAAAGATGGTCGCTCCCTCTTCACGTAGATGGCCTCCTTCACTCCCCTTTCAAACCAGCATTCCTCCCTATCAAGGATGTGAACATCGTCATCTTGAATGAGTGGCCACTCGCCTGTAGGTGGGTGTAGACCGCAGAGTCCTGACCCGACGTGTTGGCTCTCCTATGCTGCGCCATCTTCTTAGCCAGCATCTGTTTGGTCTGCCCGATGTACAAGTCACTGCAGTCCTCCTGGCATTTAACAGCGTACACTACATTACTCTGTTTGTGCCGGGGGAGCCGATCCTTGGGTTGGACCAACTTTTGCCGCAGTGTGTTCAGGGGTTTGAAAGCAACTGAGATGCGATGTTTTGAAAATACGCGTCTCAACTGTTCCGACACTCCCGCCACATACGGGATCGTATGTGTACGATATGTGCCAAATTATGTATGCAATGGCGTCATATCAACTAAGCCACTGGACCAGTTCTAGGTTCTGAGGAGTGGGAGCAAGATAATAGTCACACCAGAGACTGTGGCTTTCTATGTAGAGGCCAACAATTTACTGAACAGTTAAACAAAACATACTTGAAATACACAATAATCAAAACGAATCACAATGCTAGAACAACTAGAAATAAAAGTATTGACACTTTTAGTGAGTTCAATTGTGTTCCGTCATGTAAGGTTTAAGGTCCTCTCAGTTTAAAGAAAAGAAATAATAATAATCAGTCCCAGTTCAGTCCAAAATGAAACAAATCCTGATACTCCTACTGCTCTGGTAGCGAGTCCACACGCAGGGGATCGCTCAGTGGTGTGATGGAAAACGGGTTCCTTTGGGTCTGGCTCGCCATCTTGTGTCCTGACGCTACGGGACGCCACGGGCAATCTTTCTTCTGACCGAGCTTTTCCACCGGGCAAAAAAAGAAAATAACTGCGCGTATGTGTCGAAAAAACAGCCTTCGGCAATCAGGTAGCCTTGTTTCCCTCGTGTCGGCAGCTGGAATTGAGACGTCTTGTTTGGTGAGCAGCGTCTATCAACCCTCCTCTGCACCACCTGCATTCAATCAAACTCGATCTCAATTGATTAGCCGGAAAACAGAGTAACGTAGTGTGCGCTGTTAAATGCCAGGAGGACTGCAGTGACTTGTACATCGGGGAGACCAAACATACGCTGGCTAAGAGGATGGCGCAGCATAGGAGAGCCAACACGTCGGGTCAGGACTCTGCGGTCTACACCCACCTACAGGCGAGTGGCCACTCATTCAAGATGATGATGTTCACATCCTTGATAGGGATGAACGCTGGTTTGAGAGGGGAGTGAAGGAGGCCATTTACGTGAAGAGGGAACGACCGTCTTTAAATAGGGGTGGTGGTCTGAGAGTACATCTATCGGCGTCTTACAATGCCGTGATTGCAAACATTCCCCAATCCTCTGTGAATGGTGCCCATTGTCACTGAATGTGCAGTTGATCACCCAACTTACATATGAAACCAACCTATTGTTGTGTGGCATCAAGGTACCGTTTATAAGGAGGGGGATGTTTGCCTTCAGCTCAGACTGAAGAAGTCACCTG
>OMLC01094282.1:0-11760 GCA_900302585.1 Regalecus glesne | reverse complement strand
CTCCATATCCATAGCCCTAATTACAACTTGCCCATTAATCAGCAACAGCTGTAATTACACAATTTCTATTGTGTAATTTGAGAGTGTTCGGGGAGATCAGATCATAGCTACTTCCAAGTCCACAAGACACAGTTAGTAAAATGAGTTTAGGTTTTAATTCCAGCTAAACAAATAATTGTGTAGTAGAACAATTGGATGTCCTAGCAGGAGGTGGCAAAGGTCATGTATGTACAGATGTATATTAGGGAGTTCTGTCTGGCTCTTCCCTGTGGACACCAACATTCAGCTAGCTGTTCTGATTAGTTTCCCTTCATTTAAAATGTTCTAATTTGAAAGTTACCTTTAAATGATGAGCTTTTTTTCTATTTTGGTGAGTTTGTGTTGCAAAGAGCTTCTGAAATAGACATAGACATTGCCAAGGAATCAAAAGATAATGTTTATAAGCAGCTGTGCCAGGTTGTTTCAGTTTTTATTATGTGTATTAGTTTGATTTGAAACCTCCACAGACATCTAGTCGAGTCAAGTCAATGTTATTTGCATAGCCCATTATCACAAATTAACAATTTGCCTCAGTGGACTTAACATTAACACAACATCCTGTCCTTGGACCTTCACATCAGATAAGGAAAAAGTCCCTTAAAAACACCTACAGGAGGGAGAAAAATAGAAGAAACCTCAGGGAGAGCAACAGGAGAGATCTCTCTCCCAAGACAGACAGACGTACAATGGAGGTTGTGTATACAGAATAAAACATAATTTATATTATAAAGTCAAAATAATTGCATCAGGTAATCTGAACATAGGTTTAAATCAAAACAGGAATACGTTTCAACATTAATCTAAATTTCATCCTCAGCTCTCAGTCCAGTATGTGACCCACCCAACTCTCTTTAACAGGGGACAGATATGTAAATTAGGGTACTAACAAAGATTAGGGAAGAATAATGTCAAAATGGATGAAAAGAAAAACATGGTCTGCCAATTTTCTTTGAATGTCAAACAATTTTTTGTGATATTTCGAAAAATATATTTTAGACAAAAAAATAAAATGTTGAATACACTCCAACCAATAAAAGTTATTAATACGCTATTTTTTGACAAAAATATTTAAGATTTCCATGCAAACATGATGCATTGCTTCCTACGTTATGGTACACAGATGCTACGTGACCGTCATCAAAAAAGAAAACGTTTTAACTGGCTAGCTAGCAAGCTACGTGTTAGCTAAAGTACAGCTATTTAGATGCTATCTTTGCACATCTTTGAGCCACTGGCCGAGTAGTTGCTTGTGTACATGATAATGCCAAGAAAATATTGCGGCAAATGATTGCAGCGAGCAGGCATCGGGGATGCCTGATGTCATGCTTTAGCAAATAATTGATTAATTGTTCAATAATCTTATGAATAATCAAACATGAGTCCGCCTGCAAAGTCCCATCCCTAGTCTTAAATTGAGATTTAAAGGACTAAACACATTTTGACTGTTTGATGGCAGCAGGCAGGTTATTCCACAAGCATGGGGCCTGAAAAGACAAGGCCCTGCCATCAGTTGGCTGTCTTAATTTTGGGCACACAGAGGAGTCCTGTATTTTGAGAGCAGATGGCATGAGATGGAACGTCCAGTTTAAGAATATCAGACAGGTATGATTGGGGCAAACCCATGTAGGATTTGAAAAATTAGCAGAACCACCTTGAAATTGGATCAACATATGTAGGAAGCCAATGAATGAAGACACAAATTGATGTAATATGGTAAAATTTTCTAGTTTTAGCTAGGATTTGGGCAGCGGCATTTTGAACTATCTGAAGACTTTTAGTGCTAGGCATGTGGTAGACCTGAAAAGAAAAAAATTATAGTAATCATGTCTGGATGTAAAAAATGCATGTATCAGTCTTTGCATCAGCCATAGACAGGTAGTATCAATCTTTAGCAATGTTACACAAGTGAGAAAAGGCAATCTTGATGATTGCTTTGATTTGCTTTTCAAAGGAAAGATCGGGATCAAATGTAACAACAAGTTTTTTGGCTGCAACACCTTATGGAATTACGTACTTTTCAATTACTATTGATACTTGATCAAAGAAAAGGATGTATGTGTCTAGCAGGGCAAATTACCAATATCTCAGTTTTATTTGAATTTAAAAGCAGGAAATTCAGTGACATCCAATTTTTCACAGCAGCCAAGCCATGTTGAGTAGAATAATCAGTCATTAAAGGCACATACAGCTGATCATCACCTATATAGCAATGGAAATTAATTCAATGACTACATATAATTTAGCCAAGAAGTGAAACATGATGTGAGATGAGTAAAGGGACAAGAACTTAACCCTGGGGTATGGCATTTTTCACCTCAGAAAAGTTTGATGCGATGTCATTATAATAGATGTAGTGTTTTCATCCAGATTAATAAAACACAAGCCAAGAGAGCTAAATAAGAGACACCAAAAATTACAATTTATTCAATCAATTAATATACTCTGATTAATGGTGTTAAAGGCTGTACAAAGGTCCAGTAGAAGAAGCACAGAAGTGTATCCAGAGTCCATAGCTAATAAAATGTAATTGACCACTCTATAGATAGAACATTTTCCGTGGAGTGACAGGCCCTAAAAGCCGATTGAAAAGGTTTGTATAAAGTTTTCTTTTAAGCACGATAAAAGTTGTCGATACGAAACTCTCTAATACTTTAAAAAAGAATGCGAAATTAGAGACTGGGTGACCCTTTTAAGACTCTGAATCAAGGTGTGCTTTCTTAAAAAAGGTTTGACCATAGTTGTAGTTGTAGTAGTTAAAAATGCTGGGAACAGTGCCAGTAGTAAGGGATACATTACAATTTCTAGCATTGTAGGTCCAAGGAAAGGCTTGAGGTCTCTAAAAAGTTTTGCTTGTAAAGGATCCAGTAGGAAGATTTGTTGGTTCAGAACTTACTTTACACTGCCAAAAAGAAATCTGGGATTAAGTTTATTAGGATTGATTAGGTGAGAGAGATACACTGCTTTCACCGTAGCTAAAGCATGCTAATATTTCAATAAGCTCTCATGCCAAGAAAGGTAAAAAACGTCCAACTTTTATTTTATTTTTTTTGGTGCCATTTACGTTCCAGTCTCCTCCAGGCCCAATTAATAGTGTGTGTCTCATTATGAAACCATGGCGTAGGCCTCTTTAAATTTTTACCTCTGGTAGTTAGAGGTAAAAAAGAATCAAAGGAGACTAGAGAGGGCCACTTTTAAGTCGCTAGTGAGATTTTCAACAGTCAGTTGCAGCAGTGAAAGGTGCAAAGACCTTAGGCAGCTGCTGGCTAAATGTAGCTACAGTGGATGAACCAATGTAGTGAGTGGCCATTACATATTTGTCAATTGATACATTAAATTTAATAACAATATGATCTGACACAGCTGATGGGGTTGGTGAGATATTCAGATTAGAAACAACCATCCCTTTAGATAAAACCAAATAAAGGGTGCTACCACTACAGTGGGTCAACTCTTGAACAAACTGAATCCAAAGGTATCTACAGGTGCCAGATAGGCCTTATCAAGAGGATCATCAGCCTTATTCAAATGAATGTTGAAATCATCAAGTATTAGGACATCATCAGAATGAATAAGAAGGTCTGAGATAAATTCACCAAATTCTCCAAGTGTGAATATGGGCCTGGAGGTCAATAAAGGATCATAATCTGGACTGAGCAGGGTGTATTCATGGCTGAGTGATATTGATTTAAGAGTGAGAGCCTCAAAAGAATGGAATTTGGTGTCATGTTTGGAAGTTAAATTGAAAATAGATTCATACATTAAGCATTTCTCTGGGACACCATCACCTTATTGTGGTGGAGAGGTGTGAGTGGCTCTATGAACCTGAGAGCTGTGTTGCCTGAAGCCCAATGCTCCTGGTAGGGTCTCCCATGGTAAATTGGTCTCAGTAGAGGGACCAGACTAAGAATGATTCAAGAGGACCCCGTGAAATATAAGGATAGAAGTCACGTTACCGTGCTTGGAGGAAGTCCAGGGTCCTCGTCTGGAGCCAGGTTCAGAAGGAGGGCCCGTCAGTGAGTGCCTAGTGGTCAAGTAAGCCACAGACCCTGGCTGGGCTCCACCAAAAAGCTACACAGACCCTGAGAGTACAGAATGTACTCTCTATCTTAACATGTATGCCTTGAAACTATGATCACACAAGCCTGCAACGCTTCACATCCCCTTCAATGAAGTGAGCAACCTTGAGCAGGCCCTCATCATGCCTAGCACATACTCCCTTGCAAGAGAAGTAAGTGTCTGTACCAAAGTGACCATGCACAATGTGCACAAAATGGGATGACGCCTGCCATGTCAAATCACGTACTCAATGGAAACAAGTTGAAAGCCCACATGAGGCTCTTTGAATGCACACACACTAGTACTTCCTCTCCTTGCCTGGACCTGAGTGTGTGATACGACGGACTGCCCTATAAAATGTTATGTCTCTAACATGGAGACAGAGCATAATCTCTCAGATATTATTCTGTGTGGCCTTACGTCTCTCCATTTGTAAATGCAATAAAGAACTTCTGCCTGCATTCTATTTGTCAGGTGATTCTCTCAAGAGGCATTTGTTGAAAGAGCCCCATCGAGGATCCAGAAAATCCATGAAAATCCTTGGTGTCAGAAGTGGGATCTCACAGAGTTCGCCAGATGGATGGCCGGTAGACTGATTATCTCGGGACAAAGGAACCGACACCGATCTCTCGAAAACCTCACCCGGTCTGAGAAGAAAAGAGAGAGGCAGGTCTTCCGTTTGGTTGGTGCTACTGAGATCCCTTGGTGAGACCCTGGGAGATTCTCCAACGGGTCGGCAGAATTATTTATAGATACAGTGGTTATCCATCTCTACTGGTATGGATCATGCACATTAGAGGTGGTCATCTGACTAGAAGGAAAATACCGGATCTTGCACAGGTTAATTGAAGGTCTCGCAGTAACACCCTGGTCATCCAATGCAAACGGGGCTTGCACCGTACAGGTGGTTGCCTGATGATATATACCAAACAGGCCTCATATTAAAACTTGGTCCCCTGATGGCATAGTACCAAACAGGCCTCGCACCGTAAACGTGGTCCCCTGATGATATAGTAACATAGATCTCGCACCAAAAGGTTAAAAGTGGTCACTTAGAGAGAAAATGGGCAATACAGGAGCTGGATACTACTATGTCTTGAGTAAAATGTCTCCCATTGGTACTCATGTACATGTGCATGCGACAAAGAAACTCCAGAGCAGGGGTTAGCCCTTTTGAGATCCTTATGAGCTGACCTCCTCCCATAGGATCAGGTCCTACTCCAGGAGCACTTCCACTCTGCTCTCTGCCAACATGATAAGCTACAGTACTGCTTCAGTCTCTCCTCTGGTCTCTCCCAAGTCTCCCAACAGGTGTCATTACCAACCCTGGCTGATCGCACCCTCCACTCATTCGTACCAGGAGATTGGGTATTTGTTAGGTGCTTCTGAAGGAAGAACTGGTGACCCAGCAGGTGGACTGGACCATTCCAGTAAATGCCCACCACCAAGGTGGCTGTCAAAGTTGCTGAATGTGTCACTTGAATACACGCCACCCACTACTGATCAGTTCATGCCCCAGTTGATAACGACCCAGATGCCTATGATGAATCTCCCTCAAACAACATTGTGGCCCCAAAGACCATGAACTCCCTTCCAATCAAGATTTTGGAGCCTGCGGAACCCCTTCTGCAACCTGAATGAGCAATACCCCACCCTATGTCAGTTGGCCCTACAGGTTTCGTTACAGATGTAGGTGGCCTCCTGACAGGTGTCTGTTGTGTATGTGTTAAAAAGATTGTGCGCACACAGGTTTGCAGTGTGCGCACTGCAAACCTTTACTATCGAGTATAGTGCTGGAAGTTACAGGAGTAACCTCTGCTGGAGTGTGCCTGTCCACAGTGATAATATACTTTTTGTTGTCAAATGAAAACAAATCTGTGGCCACGTTTGCCCAGGGTCTGTTTGGTATTTCATGTGAGCGCAGTGTTTCTTTTTGTTGTTTATCGTCCACTGACCTACAAATGTCACAGTTGGCAACAGATGTTTTGATCTGGTCCTTCATGCCAAGCCATAATACACAATTTCTAGCCCTCTGTAAGCATCCTTCTACACCTAGATGTGAGGAGTGCAAGCGGTGTGTGATCTCCCTCCTCAGTGCATCTGGGATGACAGGACGTTCATCTTTAAACACTATTCCTTCTTGATAGCTCAGCTCCTCCTGAAATGAAAAGTATGGCCAGATTTCCCTCGGCGTCTGTTTCTTGTCATTTGGCCATCCTTGGTTCATTGTTTTTATGAGAGTCTGCAGTTTTTTATCCTCTTTTGCCGCAGATCGGATTGCAATGAGTCTGTCCTACGAGATAGATTGGTGTTGTACCATATTAACAGTCTCTATTTCAGCTTCTACTGAGCCATAAGATGAACACTCAGGTAGGTAAGCTCTGCTGAGAGTGTTCTTTCCTGGTACATGTACTACATCCAAATCATACTTCTGAATGTGCATCAACATCCTCTGCAGTCTTTTGGGTGTGCTCAACAGTGACTTTCTCACTATAGTTTCTAATGTCTTGATGCATGCTCAATAATCCAGGTAGGGAAATCACCAAAAGAGGTGAATCTGTTCAGCTGGATAAGAAGTTTATTGAGAAACGTTTCGTCACTCACCAGGTGACTTCTTCAGTCTGAGCTGAAGGCAAACATCCCCCTCGTTATAAAGGGTACCTTGATGCCACACAACAATAGGTTGGTTTCATATGCAAGTTGGGTGATCAACTGCACATTCAGTGACAATGGGCACCATTCACAGAGGATTGGGGAATGTTTGCGATCACGGCATTGTAAGACGCCGATAGATGTACTCTCAGGCAGGGGGAGGAGCCAAAGCCTGGACCGGTAGTGATTCCGTATGTGGCGGGAGTGTCGGAACAGTTGAGACGCGTGTTTCAAAACATCGCGTCTCAGTTGCTTTCAAACCCCTGAACACACTGCGGTCGGTCCACCCCAAGGATCGGGTCCCCCGGCATAAACAGAGTAATATGGTGTACGCTGTTAAATGCCGGGAGGACTGCAGTGACTTGTACATCGGGGAGACCAAACAGACGCTGGCTAAAAGGATGGCGCAGCATAGGAGAGCCAACACGTCAGGTCAGGACTCTGCGGTCTACACCCACCTACAGGCGAGTGGCCACTCATTCAAGGATGATGATGTTCACATCCTTGATAGGGAGGAACGCTGGTTTGAAAGGGGGTGAAGGAGGCCATTTATGTGAAGAGGGAACGACCGTCTTTGAATAGGGGTGGTGGCCTGAGAGTACATCTATCGGCGTCTTACAATGCCGTGATCGCAAACATTCCCCAATCCTCTGTGAATGGTGCCCATTGTCACTGAATGTGCAGTTGATCACCCAACTTGCATGTGAAACCAGCCTATTGTTGTGTGGCACCAAGGTAACGTTTATAACGAGGGGGATGTTTGCCTTCAGCTCAGACTGAAGAAGTCACCTGGTGAGTGACTAAACGTTTCTCAATAAACTTCTGATCCAGCTGAACAGATTCACCTCTTTTTGTGATTTCCCTACCTGGATTATTGAGCATGCATCAAGAAACATATTAAACATGAACAGAATATTTTTAAAGTGTTTTAACTAATTAAAAACAACATTAACTGTGAACTGATTTAGGTTGCTGTGTGTGTGTTTGTGTGTGCATGTGTGTGTGTGTGTGTGTGTGTGAGAGAGAGAGAGAGAGATAGATAGATTACATTACAGACATTTAGCAGATGCTCTTATCGAGAGCGATGCACATCAAGTCCATAGATTCAAATAGATAGATAGATAGAGAGAGAGAGAGAGAGAGAGAGAGAGAGAGAGAGAGAGAGAGAGAGAGAGAGAGAGTATTACTTTAACTGAAACTTTGCTTGTCTCTCAGTGCAGCATAGTTGACAATGACTTCCTCATTGAAATCAGGCACGTTAAGGACTAGTTCCCTCTCCATGGAAAGCATTGCTAGTGCATTCAGACATTCCGGGCCTATTGCATTTTGCAGGAAAATCTAAACTCTTTTCAAAGTTGATAAACATCTCTCAGCTTCAGCTGTTGTCATGGGAGTAGTTATGAGGATGTTCAACAGACTCACAGTCTCAGAGAACGTCTCCTGGAGGTTGTAGCTCATATGAACCTGGTATAATTCTAGTGCACCACAGCAGCCCTTGAATTCATCATTCTCATAGATCAGAGAAAGTTCCGTCTTAAGCTTGGCCTTGTTCAGCATGGAGTATGCCTCCACAGTGGCATTCAGAAATTCAACAGTAAAGGAATGGCTGTACTTTTCGAACATATCACCTTGTAGTGAGGTAGCACTCACAAGGTGGTGAGAGAGAACCTGCCTTTACTGTGAGCCATGATGGTATAATAGACCTCTGCTTCTCCTCTTCTCTCAAACCCATCCTTGTTCTGGTGAATCTTGTTGGCTCTTGCAGCTGCTGTTTAGAGTAGTCCCTGAAGGCAAACAAACCAATTAGTTAGGTTATATACAGTACTTTCTGGTACTGGTAGCCAAGTGTGATGCACATTAAGATACTTTATTCACTTAAAAAGTACACAGATTTATGTAAACCCACTTAAAATAGGCCAGGAGTTAGTATAACACTTTGGTGTTTAAGATATCTATTATGCCTCACCTAACCAGGTTGTTTTGCAGAGTGTAAAGCAAGCAAAACTACACCTCTGGCCATGTTGGGAAAATAATGTAATTCATAACCCAAATGCACTAATGCAGTCTCCTTTTATGCATAATGTTCTCATGACAATGGAAATGTTCTCTCTGCTTTAATAAATATGGAATATATTATATATAATTGTAGTCGTTTAATCGTACCATATAGCCTGCATGCTGCTTGTGATGCTCTCTAGGTATCTGTCAATGAGGGCCACATTGACGTCCCTCTTCTGGAGCTTCTGGTCGTGGATGTTGGCTACCTACCCAGGTGTTTTGCTAAAACCAATTCGTTGAAATTTTTTGGGTGTCGGTCTTCCCCCTTTTTTGGAAACTTGTTGAATGGTTAAATAGGTCTTGGGGGTCTTGATTGTTTTAACGCCAATTTATCTGGATTCGCATGCCGACTAAAAGGAATTTCTTTCAAAAATACAATCATATGTACCAAACACTAGCCATCTTGAGAGTAGTAAGTGATGTGACTGAGGAAGCTACCCTCTCTTTTTTCATTCACCTATGACAAAACGCATAAGTGCAAGCCCTCCCGTTACCCATAGAGCTTGCATTGGAAGCTCTGGCGTGAAAGAAAAAGCATTTATCATGAGTCTGTGAGAGACCCCTGGGGCGATTTTCATCCTGACTGAACTCGGCACTAAAGAGGCGGGACCATGTGAGCACGACCTTAGTCTGATTTGAGAATGACGTTTTTGATAGATCTGATGTCTAGAACAGTGGTTCCTAACCTAGGGTGTGCACCCCCCATTCGCGGTTGCCAAAAATCAAAGGAGGAGTACGAGGTCTTGGATGATTTCAGGCATTTAGTGCATCTCTGCATCATGTAGTTGGGTATTTGAATCTCAGCTGTGCCATTTCCAACCATTGCCGGAGGTCCATTGTTAGTGAGGCATAATTGGCTAAGCCTCACATGGTTATAGGGTTGAGTTGGATAAATGTTTCTAGGTTTGCTAGTGTCCCCCCTCTGGGTCGTGTGGGTGCTCATGGTTAAGTGAACGGAAAGTACTCTCACTTCATTGTCCTCCAACGGCCAAGCACTGTGCTTTCACCGCAAGACCGTGATGTGGGAAATAGCAAGGGTTAGTCATCATATGACTTGGAAGAGACACATGCTATGGCTTTCTCCTTCCTGTCAACACTCTAGAGGGGTATCGAAGCGACGGATCCAGCAATAGGCAACTCGGGGAATTCGACTGAGTAAAAAAAAGGGACAAAAAAATCCACATGAATATATTCACATGCAAACTAGTAAAATGCCAAGATTAAATATTATTATGTATTGTGTACCCTAAAAATATTGCTAATCTCTGCCATGAAAGTATTACTAATTCGTACCAAAAAATATCGCTGTTTAATCACTGTCTTGGCTGTGTCATTTTTATGCACCGACTTTCTTAGTCTACCTGCTTACCAATCACAGCGTTCCTCTGGCATTCTTCTTTTGAGATTGACACTAGCAATGTCTAATCACAGCGTCCCAAGGAGGTGTGGGGGGTGTACACCAAGAAAGCAACACGAACAGAATAACGCATCGGCTAAGCCCATCTGTACTCAGTCTCCCACTGTTGAAATGCAGCTATTGTTAGCAAGATGGAAAGGCAGCTAGCCCTCGTCAAGCTACCTATTTGCCCTTAAATACGGCAGAGAAATTTAAGGTGAACTGTCTCATCAGCAGCTAAGCACAGAAAGGTAATGATTAGCTAATGATTGCATGAAGCGAAGCGAGATGAAAAGGTACCGAGACGCTAAACACCCAGAGACGGTTAACAGAAACTTGGAAATTTTCCTTAGGAAAAAAAGAGCCAGCTTTGGAAACAGACTGATGAATATTCAAACCACATTCATCAGGGCTGGGAGTGAGATGCAGAAGGCCACAGAGGCATCTTTTGACGTTTCTCTTTTAACAGCCAAGGCTAAGAAAGCTCACAGTGTCAGTGAGCAGCTAATCAAACCAGCCTGTATTAAAATGATAGAAAGAATGTGTGGCCTGCAGGTGGCAGATAAACTAAATACTCTCCCGTTATTCAACAATACTGTGAAAGACAGAACTGATAAAATGACAAGTGACTGTGAGAAGCATCTCATAGAAAAGCTTAGAAAAGGTCCATTTGCCATACAGCTGGACAAAAATGCAACTGTAGCCCATGAGGTTGTGCCTGTCATATAAGTGCAGTATGTTGACGGTGAAGATTTGAAGCAGGATATTTTCATGTTGATCAATATAACCACCACAACAGGGGTGAGGTTATGTTTGCTGCTGTCTATACTTGTCTCTCATCCCACGATCTTGCCTGTGGATACTTAATCCCTCGCTGTATAGTCTCGATGATGGGGAAAATTAGGGATCCAACAGCTGCTTGAAGGAAAAGGCCCAAGAATGAGTAATGTTTCACTAATAAATTAGGTATACATCCTCAAACCCTGGCCAGGAAAAAACAACTATCCAATGACCTCAGTGAAACACTGGCAACTGTAGTTTAAGCAGTGAATAGCATCAAAAGTCGCCCCACCAACAAGCGTCTGTTAGCAGAGCTATGTGAAGATTAAGTGAACCAAACTCTCCCTCTGCACACAAGTGTGTTGGTTATCATTCGGCTTCCAAAATTTCCCTTGAGAAACACCCAGCCTTAGTTATGGTTAAGGAAAACCGCTGGTGGTTATGCTCTTGAGAAAAGGGGTTTTAAATGCATTTTAAGAAATTACATTTCGAGCAATTGCATGCGGTAGGCCATAAATAGGAATACATTGATGAATGTAAAACAAATAGATACTGCACACACACACACACAAACAGGATTTGTATTCCGGCCGTTTTCCCCGCTAGCGGGGGTTGACCGGTCGATGGATTCGTCTCCTCCAAGTCATTGACTCTCCATGAATTTTGTTGTGGAGCGAAGTTTTTATGACCGGATGCCCATCCTGACGCCAACCCTTTTTAGTCGCCTCTTACGACACGCAGGGGATACGGTGGATGAATTCTGACCCCCATCCACAGAG
>OMLC01094221.1:0-11346 GCA_900302585.1 Regalecus glesne | reverse complement strand
AACACACATCTCAGTGTTTACCGGTATGAAGAGACGTGCTCAGCCGTTAGAATTAAGTGACATCTCAACGTTATACACATGGATAAATGTGATGGGAGAACTTTGCAGAGTTAGCAAAATTACTTTTGTGAGGTGAGAAGTTCTAAATGACCATCGACTTGACCGGCTAGGTTTGAAATACTGTCATTAAGATTGTCTGTTTCGTAGTGCAGTAGAACAGGAATAAAACCAAACAAACGCCGACTGTGGAAATTCAAAAAGCGTGTAACAGACAGTCATTCTTACCTAGTGTCCGTAATGTAGCATTGTGTTTTCCCGATGTCAACTTCGACGCTGTTGGCATAAGTGATTCAAAATAAACTGTCTTGACGATAGTTGCTGGTATTAACTGGGATTTTACCAGTTAAAACAACTGGTCGGCATGCAATATAGCGGCTCCTCTCTCTCAATACGCTTAGGCTCCCTCGCTGTTTTACACGCATTACGTCGTAATCTGACGCTTCCTTTCCGGTCTTTCTGGGAGTTGTAGTTTTATTTACCGGTGGTGGATATGACGTTGAGGTCAATAGGTGAACTTTAGATAGGTCGCAGGTACTTAGAGAGCCAGCTAGGTTTAAATATGGTGCAGACGTTGAGTCAACTAGTGCAGTCGATATGTCCAGTCAGGTCTTTCTCATAGCAAAGATCTCTAGCTCTGAGACTGTCTCCCTATCCTGCTGTATTGCTCCCAAGCTCCCCTCTCCCTCCCTCCATCCATCCATCCATCTTCCATCAACAGCTTATCCAAGCTTGGGTCACAGAGTCATGCTGGAACCTATCCTAGTATTCATTGTGCCTGGGAAAGAGTCCACTCATCAAAGTGGTGACACCCTTGATTTGGTTCCATCTAAAAGGGATAGCTGTATCTTATCTGAATGTCTCATCAACCACATCTGCAGTGTCAGAGCTCATTCTCTTTACATTTGAAGCCTCAATGGCTTGTTATGTTTGTCAGCAAAGATGGAATTGGCCCTCACCACATTGGTCCTTCCACTGCAGCTGCATTTAGCCAGCAGCTACCTGAAGTCTTGGCTCCTTTCACTTTAGATAACAGTCTCTATTGAAAGTCTCACTAGTGACTTAAAAAAGGGACCATCTGTGGTCTGCTGGATTCAACCGCACCTCTCATTGCCTTAACAAGAGGAGCTTGCATTCAAAGTCAAAGATGACCCTGCAAGCGTTGATGCTCTATTCGGATTCAAATCTGATTTTATTTTATTGGCTGCTCTCTTTTTTTAAAAATCCTGAACTGACCCCCACACGTGCAAAATAAGATCAGCCAAAGACCCCCCACACCGCACGATGTCGCTGTCGTACAGATGTAAGCATGGATGCCGCTGAATTCAGCGTCCACGGTTTAACGTTGATTTAAAAGTTGGTGTGCTCGACGAGTCTTGAGGAGTCGACTTGAAGACGAGGATGAGGAGAAAAGGAACCAAATTTACTTTCAAAAAGACAAGCTTTGCTAGAACTGAAGTGTCGCAAAACATTCTTATGAGGTCTAATATCTCACTGTGCCTCCTCTGACGCCCCTACACTCCTCCTGGTACTCTTCTCACATGTCAACCCTGACAGTACTGATGGATGCTCAATAATTCAGGTAAGAGAATCACAGAAAAGGTGAATCGGTTTAACTGGATAAGAAGTTTATTCGGAAACGTTTTGTCACTCAAACAGGTGAAATTTTCAGTCAGCAGACTCCAGCATCCCCTCCTGTATAAACACTACAGTGATACTACACAACAAAAGGCTGGTTCCATATGCAAGATGGTCATTTACTGCACATTCAATGGTAATAAGTACTATTCACAGAGGATTGTGAATATTTCCAATCGCAGCATTGTAAGAGAGGCCAATTCTATTAAGAGGAAACGACCATCCTTGAACAAGGGTGGGGGCCTGAGAGTACATCTGTCGTCGATTTACAATTCTGTGATTGCAAATATTAAATGATATATTACATAAAATATTAAAATAAGAGATGATACGTGACAATAGTCCAGAGAATGTTTCAGACATGCCCAAATAAATGTTAGCAGGTTACCTCCATACATGAGGTAGATGGACAAGGCAAAGTATACCAGCATATTTACAATGTACGGTACAGAATATACAAGATACATGAATGGGATTTGACAATTTTATGCACTCATTTGAGTGACAGCCCAGCAGAAAGAAACTTGTATCTTGTGCTGATCAAACTCAGCATGACCTTAAAGAAGAGGAAGTGCAACTCTTCTGCCAGTATGACATTTTCAGTTGGTATTTAGGAATTTGACCACAACAGTTCATCCTTGTGGACTATCAAATAGTATTCAAATAAAGCTGATGTACTAACCACACTTTTTTGGGGGGGGTATTTTCCACCTTCATTTATAGGATAGTCAAGACAGAGACAGGGGGAAGACATGCAGCGATGGGCCTGCATCAAACTCAAACCCAGGCTGCTGCAGTAAGGACTCAGCCTTATGTGGTACACGCTCTACTAGGTGAGCCACTGGGGCGTCCTGATGGCTGACAACACCTAATGGTATGCTCCCTCTTTGCTGTGAACAGAGATATCCATGCTCATGATTCAGTGCAACTGTGCTTTATTGAATGTCCATCATGACTAACCCACCTTCTTAGCAGCACATTAGAGCAAAAGCAAAACGCATTCAAGCCAGTGGAGGATTACCCCTCAGTTATACTTTCCTATTAGGATTTTGCAGGTTAGCTGTATTCATGAATACTGTATTGCCGAGAGGGATTAAGACAAGAAGTGTTTTATGGCCTTTGGCCATAGTATGGCCACAAATATGGTACACAATTTATAATAACATCAGTGTATACTATCCACAAGGTTTATGTAAACCATTACAAATTGATAAATTGGAAATCAATGCTGTGTTTTTGAAACTTTTAATTTGTCATTAACAAACCTGGGGATCATGGTATCTACTCATCCAACGATATAACTACTTACCTCTCATCTATGTATCTATAATCATATTTGGAGACTACCTTTCCATGATCTGAATGGTTGTAGTGAAAATAAGTCTATCTCTGCTTTCATTTTCAGTCATACTCAATCTGTACTGTGGAGGTGAGGTCCAAGTCACCTTATACATTATAGAGCAGGATCCAATCAGGTGTTAAGTCTGTGTGGTGAGGGGGACTTGGAAGGGCCATTGAAACCATCTCTGCTTCCAATGACATCTCCCATGGTCCTTAATAAGCACCCAGTCTCCTGGGTGAAGGCCAGGCTCTACGGAGGGCACTTTGTAGCTGTGAAGGCAAGGCTGATGTTTTCCCTTGGATTGTGTTTGACACAAATAAGGCATCTCTTGCAAACATTTGTCAGAATAGACTGAAGGCATGTGTGCCATACTGTGTCAATAGCAGTGCACATTCCGTGCTCGCTCGTGTGATCTCTCCCGTGAGCTACTTTAGCATAACAGTGGATGAGGACGCATGGCAACCATGGTCCATTGTCAGGGCCCAATCACACTCCGTCAGTATGAGTAGCACCAGATTCAGACCAGAGTGTGTTCTTGTGGTGTTTGATAACATGTGAATATGTCAGCAAATGGATCAACAGGAGGATGGGGAATCAACAGAGGACCAAACACAAACAAATAAAACCATTAGGAATGTTATAAAAGAAGCCACTGCTGTGTTCCCTTTAGAAATATGGTCAGAAGTAATAGTGGGAGCTTCACATTTCATCACAGGCATTTGGATAACAGGAGGACATGTAGAAATGCAGTCACTGACAACAGTTTCAAATGGATGTCAGTTAGGACTGATCCTTGAGATCAGGCCTTGGGATGCAGACGTCCTCCAAGATCTGTTAACAGTTGTGTGGAGTGCTGTCTGCCACTGTTGAGAGAAGAGTAGCAGGACTTAGACTTGTACATTGTGTGATGGTGATGTCAGGCCCACTTTAAAGAGTGGTGTGATACCTCAACCAGCACTGGACAGAGAGGTGTGAAGTCTTTTGCATGTACAGAATGTGAGAAACAGCATGAGGAACCATCAAAGTGAGACCCTTGTAGCACACAATGTCCCTTGATGCTGGCTTTCTCCACTGCAGCAGCAGCAGCAGCAGCACAAAGAGGAAGTCCATCTGCTACAGGATTAGTTTTTTTAAAGTCCAGAACAGATGTCATGAAATTATCTTTCTGATCTACAGACTGAGTCAGTGGTCTGTCAGGCTTAGGCAGTCCTAGTGTAGGAGGTGATTGTTAAACTATCTTCAAGTCACCCAAAGCCTTTTCTGCCATGTCTCAGATTAGTCAGGGATCCACTACCCTAGAGTATGAGTCATGCCTAGAAAACTATTAATTTGACTTTTGCTGCTGGTTTTAGTACAGATTGGATTGCAACAGTGTTTTTGGAGATTAATTTGCCATCTTTTGGTGATGACGTGTCGCACAGGTTTTAGCAAACTGGAGTTTTGACTGACTGGCTTTGTGGCCATCTTCTGCCAAGTGGTACCAAAACACTGATGGAGTCTTTTCCACAGGCCTGTTCAGATAGACCACCCATCATTAGATCGTCGACGTGCTATAGCAAAATGGAAAAAAAACCGCATTTGCCTAAATCAACAACTGAAAAATGAGTGGCAGCAGATGGACTCAGCAGCTGAAGGGTGTGTGGGTTTGAGACAAATGCACAAACTTCCATTCTGTTGGTGAACCTTTGACACAGATTATGTGTTTTGGGATGGGGAAGTCATCACACAGCACAATAGCTCCAGCCTTTCGAAGAAAGTCAAAAAGTGGTTGGATACTGAAAACCACTTCCTGTTTCACTGGATGTTTTTCTATGTGTGGTTATTAATCTGACTTGGGATGAACTACGAGATGTGTGGCTCCTTTCATGAGCCTGACATGATAGTCATGACTCGTCCCTTTGGTTGGGTTATTTGGGCTGGTACCTGATCAGTTGGGTCTAACTAGCGAGCAATCAAATAGTGTTGCTTACCTAATGCTCCTGGCCAGGCAGCTGATTTTGATCAAATGGAAAGATTGTAAACTCCCAACATTTTCATATTGGGTCAAGGATGTTCTCTATTTCCTCAAACTTGAAAAGACAAGATATTCTTTGAAAGGATCAGCAAAAAACGACAATAAAATACGGGGGCCTTTTCTGGACTGTCAAGACACACACACCACACTCACCTTGGACTAAGTAGAGAATAAGTTTACTCCACAGCATAAGGTTTCAATTAGTCATAATAATAACAGCTTTTAGGAAGTGGTCACCCCTTCTCTTAAATGTGATTTTCTTTTTTTGGTATTTATCCTATTTTGTCGTTATTGCTTTTGTTTCATTTTTGTCTGTCAGATTATTTCATTATACTTTACACTGGCTTTTTTGTGTCTTGTGACTATTTTCATTGCGTGTCAGTTACTACATTCAGTGTAAAAAAATGTCCAAATGTGTTCAAGATGCAATCTCCAGACTGAACTGAAATAAAATGAATATTCAAAAAAAAATGACTCACCCATGATGTGGGTGGCACCTCAAGACAGTTCAGCCATGTCTGTTGGTGTGGGTGTGGTTGAGACCATAGTGCATGTGTTCTGTGTAGTGTGTGCATGTACACATTACAACATGGGGGTTGTTGGCTTAATAGGAGACAGGGAGCCTCCCTCTGCTTCCTCCATGTCTTCCTCTTCATCCGATGAGTTTAGGTCCCATCCTTATGCTCCTGCTAGCAGAACATGTCTGTGTGTGTGGGGGGGTGGGGGTGGAGCGGAGTCCAGGTCCAGAGCCACCCGTGGAGTGTGTTGTGTGTGTGGACATCTTACTTCCCGGATAGTGTGGGGCTACTGGGGTAAAGTGCATGCAATATGGTTATGAGGGCCTGTAGGATAAATTGCTATTACAAGTGTAAACCACCATGCAGTACTCGGGTAGCAAATAGAGGTTCAGTGTCTTTCTCAAGGACACCTCGACATGCTTTCTGCTGGACCAGGGATAGAATCCCTAATCTCTGGTTACTAGATGACCGCCCTACCTTCTGAGCTATGCTGCCCCATTATTCCCTATTTCCTTGTTATAAAGATAACAGAAATTAATTCACAATCATCCTGTCCCCGCCCATGCTTTATTTTATATGATCTAGTGAGGTCACAGATTCCCAGATACCCAATGGCAGAGAATTTTTCCTCTTTTGATATTTTTTTGTGTGTTGCAGTAATGCAAATCAACATCCATTTATGGGATGAATTACACTGCAAGTGACAAATCTTGATCATGAGTCAGCCCATCCTACCACAGTACACTAACTGACTTACTGACACTGTGGGTGCATGTATGGAAATTACATAAAGAGGAACTGAATAGTGTCTATTTCTCAACTGGTTAGGAGGCTAAGTATATTTTGGGCTCATACAGATCTCTGTTGGTTTCCAAATGACATTAGTCGAGTGTTTTGGTGCGTAGCTTAGTTGTGAAGACGTAACTGTGTGGCACATGTTTTATTTCAAATTCGGTTCTAAAGGCTGTGTTGAGACTTTTGTAGACATTTAAAGGTAGTGAACATGAACAGTTGATACAGCTGATTGACGTACCTCCATTTCTGCGCACTTTCTGCAAGTCAAGTGGAGGACCGATGATGAGATTCTCAACCGTGGCAAGGTGCTTTGTCATCCTCCTTCTGTCTGGAGCAGGTATTGTATATTTACAATAAATTCATACATGCATTTATAAATTAAATATCTATTCACTATCAAATATCAACAATTTTGTGCGCCATTTGAACTGTTTTTTTATGTCTTCTACTTTCCCCTTTGCTGCTTTGGTACACTGCAAAATCCCTTTGTGTATCTAATGGAAGAATATCTCATCTTATCTTATGCTTACCGTCTGGGTGGTCTCATCCACAGCAACATTAAGTGAGCGCAACACTAAAACTGGCTTAAATTCATTGTTGATGTTTTTTTTTTTTTTACTTTGGATCAAAACTTTATGCAACTCTAAACAAGACAACAGAGAACAAGTCAAAGCCACAACAGCAAAAAAAATCCATATTGTGTGAGTTTCATTGTTCCCAGCGTGATCCTATCTGTCTCACAGGGGTGTCTGCAGGTTGATAATTACATTGTTAGGATACAGCCATGCAGCAGACAGTGAGGCAAAGGGATGTGGTGAGGAGAGGATGGGATTTAACGCTCGAGGTAAAAAACAACAACTCCAAACTGCAGGGAAGGATTATCCTGTGTGGTTGGAGAAAGAACATTTATTTGTTATTGGCATTATGATAGAGATATTTGATCCCCTGTTTGATCCCCGGGTCCCAGCCCAAAATGTGTTGAAGTGTCTCTGAGCAAGACACTGAACCTCTAATTGCTCAGGTCCTAAGATGGAATGACTACCTGTCCAAGGTGTTCCCCCACCTTTCGCCCAATGAGCACTGGGATGGGCTCCAGCATGACTCCGCCAGCCAATTTCAGATAAATGGTTGATGATGGCTGGATAGATAGGTGGATGGATGGATTTGCACCTTTCACATGCAGAACAATTGAAAATAAAACATTAGAAAATAAGTCTTGATGCATGCTCAATAATCCAGATAAGGGAATCACAAAAAGAGGTGAATCTGTTCAACTGGATCACAAGTCTCTGTTCCAGTGGTGGTTGAAACTTCTGATCCAGTTGAAATGATTCACCTCTTTTTGTGATTAGAAAATAAAATTTCCTTATCAGCCCCACAAGGGGACATTTGGATTTCTCTGCATTTTAACAAATCCTATTGTATAAGAACAGTGAGCTGCCACCATATGGACCTGGGGGAGCAGTTAGGGGCTCAGTGTCTTGCTCAAGGACACTTAAACATGTTTCCTGAGGATCGAACCTGTAACCTTCCCATTGTCAGCTGACTGCTCTACCCACTGAGCTGTGCTGGCCCTTGCACAACATGGTTACCATGCAGTACCCAATGGTCAAAGGTACTCTGATGGTCAGCATGTCGCCTCTCCACATGGTTGGTGGTCTATGCGTATTGGCGGCAAAATGTAGGGCAGTATATCTGGTTTCAGAACCTCGTATGAATATCAGCAACCATGTGTGTTTCTCTTGGGAAGGCAGCGACTGCGAGGCCTACATATGACTTTTTTATGAGGTTTTATTTGCTACAGTCCCTCCACCTGGTCCTCGGTCTTTACACTGTTTTGGGATTCGTGAGCTGTGCCTAGGGGGCAGCAGAGCTCAGTGGGTAGGGCGGTCATCTGGCAATCGGGAAGTTGCAGGTTTGATCCCAGCACCTGCATAGGAGTGTGTCGAAGTGTCCTTGAGCAAGATGCTGTATCCCTAACTGCTGTGCCCCGTGATGGACTGGTGACCTGCACAGGGTGTTTCCTCATCTTTAGCCCAATGAGGACTGAAATAGGCTCTCTTTCCCCTGTGACTAGCAAAGACCAATATTATTGAAAAAACAACTTTGTTCAGTTTATCGAGAGTGAAATGAGAGATTGACGGAGGGGTTGTGAGGGAGATAGTTTGAGGCCGTGGTAGCTCGGGGGTAGAGCGTGTGCTAATGGGTCAGGCATCTCGGGTTTGATCCCGCCGCGCGGCAGAAAAGGCCATCCGCCTTAATCTGCCATGCTCGGTAAATGTGAGGCATTCATTGTAAAGCGTTTCGAGTGGTCAGTAGACTAGAAAAGCACTACATAAAATAATGGGTCCGTTTACCATAGACTGAGGGGTCAAAGGGCAGCCAATTCAAGAGGTCTCATGGTTGCTCTGCTCGAGGAACCCTGGGGGCTGAGACTCTGAGTGGGGGTGCCGTCCCATCGCTCAGGAGCCTTTTGCATATCTTCATTTCCTCCTGGGGTGTGAGATAAAGAAAAGAGGACACAGAGCTGAGGGCTTTGGGGGATTGTGGTGTAAAACTGAGTCAAACATGAAACAGGAAGAAGTCAGAGGAACTTGCATACTTTGAGATGAGATTATATATATGTGTGTGTGTGTGTGTGTGTGTGTGTGTGTGTGTGTGTGTGTGTGTGTGTGTGTGTGGTTGGCTTGTTTGACTGCTGTCTATGTTCCAGAACTCCATCACCAAAACGTCATTATGGGGCCTTTGAGCCACCAAGATGCATCACATGGTGGAGGACATGATTGTAATGTCCATGACCTCAGTGATCAACATTCATCAGCACTTTCCACTCACTTCTCTCTTTCAGCACCTATGTCCACCCTAAAGACCATTTAGATCCACTGAAGCAAAAATGGCTTCAGGACTCGCCCCCCCGAGCTTTGAACAGGAGCACCTCCACTACCTACGAGAGTCTGTTTTGTGGTTCTGATGTGTTGTTGGTCTGTGTTACAGAGGTAAAGATGAACGACTGGGGTGTGAGCTATGACTCTCTTAATGTCTGTGTGCCAGAAGGGTCAACAGTTGAACTCGGCTGCGTCTACAACCATCCGAGCAAAATCCATTCAAACCCCGTCACAGTTCAAACAACATTCTGGCATAACGATAACCGCCTGGAAAAGGTGACTGAGAAGTCACAGTATAGTGGCCGTGTGACGGAACAATGTGACGGATCCAGGAGATGCACCCTGACCATCAACAACCTGAGGATGAATGACTCAGATGAATATCGTTTTAGATTCCACACAAACCACAATGTTGGAAAATATACAGGACACCCTGGAGTCCTGTTACACGTGACAGGTAAGTTATATTCATTTTTTACAAGACACACTAAAAAACAACTCAGGGGTGGCACAGCTCAGTGGGTACAGTGGTCGTCTGGCGATCGAAAGGTTGCAGGTTCAATCCCCATTCCTAGATAAAGCATGTTGAGGTGTCCTTGAGCAAGACACTGAACCCCTAACTGCTCCACGTGGCAGCTGCTCGCTGCTCCTATACAATAGGAGGGGTTAAATACAGAGAATTGCTAAGTTCCTCTTATGGGACAAATGAGGGAAATATTTTTATTGTTATCATTATAAACCTACTTTCAATCTTGATCTACCATGTGGACATAATTAATCAATTAATTAATTAATATTCACTTTTTTAAATGCATCTATTCTATTTCTATCTCAAATGAACAACTTTACAGTGTCATATTCCTGACTTTGCTTTCTTTTTTCTTCAGACCTCAGAGTAAGCATGTCTCTGAATCTGGTGGAGGAGGGAGGAGCAGTGACACTGTCGTGTAGAACTACCTGTACTCGGTCTGATGACTTCATCTTCACGTGGTACCACAATGACGAGGCTCTGCCCCAGTCAGAGGGTCGCCATGACCGCCAACTGCTTCTCAACCAAGTGGCCTGTCGGCATGCAGGGCGATACGCCTGTCATGTCCAGTACAAGAACCAATACTTTAGGTCCACACAAAACACTCTCATCATCAAATGTGCGTATTTTTCTTGGACAAATGAAGCCGAGCTGTGTTCATACCATTTCCTTTCTGAATGCTGATAAGAGTAAAAAACCTCCATAAAATTATGCCATCTTTTTAAGCACTATGTGCAGGTGGCGCTATTGACTCCACATCTGAAAGATCCGGTCCACATCTTGAAAACAAGCCATCTTTTAGAAAACAAGGCATCTTTTAGAGAAAAGAGGAGAAGTTCAGTCATCTGTGAGGGACTCAGAGTAGAGCCGCTGGTCCCTTACATAGAGAGAAGCCAGTTGAGGTGGTTCAGCATCTAATAAGGATGCCACCTGGTCGCCTCCCTAGTGAGGTGGTCCAGGTACGTCCAGCCGGGAGGAGGCCATAGGGCAGACGGAGGGACAGGTGGAGGGATAACATCTCCACACTGGCCTGGAACCACCTCAGGATCCCCCAGTCAGAGCTGGCTGATGTGGCCAGGAAAATGGAAAATTGGGGTCCCCTGATGGAAGTGCTACTTTCATGACCTGGCTTCAGACAAGCGGTTCACAATGGATGGATGGATGGATGGATGTACAAACTGTCCTTGCTCCCATGCATGGCCAGTCTGATAATAAATTAATTTCTATGCAGATTGTCTGAACAAACCATCGGTGTCAGTGAGCCCTGAGAAAATAAAGGAAAACAGTACAGTGACTCTGAAGTGTAGCAGTGATGCCAACCCATCAGGGCTACAGTACACCTGGTTCAAGGAGAAGGAAACTCAAAACGTCCAATTGCAGAAAAATGCAGAGCTCGTCTTTGACGCCATCCAGTCCTCCTACTCGGGAAAGTATTTCTGCAGGGTTTCAAATAGGCTGGGGGATAGCAGATCTGACTCCATCCCGATTATTGTGAATTGTGAGTAAAGCAGAGTCTTCACTTGGTTTTGATGCCCATGCACACATGCAAGCCCACACATAAACCCTCT
>OMLC01094202.1:0-13222 GCA_900302585.1 Regalecus glesne | reverse complement strand
CACTCTTACATTTCTCATACATTGTAACTAAAATATATATTATAATAAGGAAAAGTAATGTATTTTCTCTCTCATCCATGAAAAGTTAATTTGCAGCAGCTGCCATATACTTTTTTTGACCAGCTCTATGCATCATGATGCTTTTTCTGGTGTCCCTTTGTCAGCCTCTGTATGGCTCTGAAGCTCCATGCCCCATTAACAAATGACACAAGTCAAGTTTAATCAACTTTAAGCTATCACCTATTTGGTTGGTGCTTATGAGCAATTTATTGCTATTGACATTGCTAGACAGAAAGTAATTGTGCTGTTGGTTTATTGTGTAGATGGAAAATATATTATAGGTTGGCTCAGAATAAACTCTCTCTAAAGGCATTGTTGAAGTTCATGTTAACTCATTTACTGTTTACCACCTCTCATTGCTTTTCTCCCTCAGGTCAGGCACTTCTAACTGACCCACCTGGGACTCCAAAGGTAACTCAGAACCTATCCTGATGAAATACAAGCTCAAAGAGATTTAAAAATAAAAATAATTCAAACAAAAAAAAAGAACAAGAGTGTAGTCATGAAATTATGTACAGAACCGTCAAGTCATTCATTATTCCATGGTGCTGATGTCATGACTTTATACTTCACCTTTCCTTGAACTAACCTCTTCTGCTTGGGATCCATGTACAGCATACAAACAAGTAGAGGCCAGAGGTATTGATTTAGAGTACATCTTTACATTGCCAATAGTGTCAAATCTTGTTTTCCTTGCCAGGATAAGAATATTGCTGCTCAGCTTGACTTTTCAGAGATCCAGATGAATAGAAGAAGGTTTCTGTCTGACTGGCATTACGTTGAACACCACAATGCCATTGTCCTCCCACAGGTCATCACCCTTCCCTTCTCATCTCTTCTCATCTTTTCTCTTCTCTTCTCTTCTCTTCTCTTCTCTTCTCTTCTCTTCTCTTCTCTTCTCTTCTCTTCTCTTCTCTTCTCTTCTCTTCTCTTCTCTGCCTTTCTTTTGTTTTTTCTCTTCCTTTCTCTTCTTAGTGACTTGCTGCTATTTCCCCCCAAAGTTTATTGATGCTTATCATGTGTTTAAACATATATGATATGGATTTATAGCTGTTTAGATAAAAAGTTGACTTTTAACACAACGAAACTAGTATATAATACAATTGTCTTCATGTGTAGGTGCTCCAGTCAGCATCCGAGGTATACAGCTGTATGGACACCTTCCAAGCAACCCATGACAATATCCTCTACATTTTCTGCCACAGTCCCATGAGCTCTCAGCGCCAGAGCAAGGAATTCTGGGATATGGCCCTTCATACGGACGTTGGGTTCAGGTCACTAAATCTATAAAGTTGGAAGAAGTTTTCCAGAATCAACAAGAAAGAGCAGTAAAACAAAGAAACAAAAAAACTCTGCATGTGTACAACAGACTGATAGCAAAGAAAACTTTAATTTCACATAGAATCAATATTTCAAAGACACCACTAAAGGCTCTATATAATGCTATTCAATTTTCATTGCAAAGTAGGTTCTCATACAGATTAAGCCTAGATATTAAATTAGTCTAAATTATCTGGTGATTGCTTAAAGTGATGAAATTAGTAATACATTTAACAAGCTTGAGTACTGATGATAAAGAATACATTTCTATTTTGGCATTTGCTCATGGAATTGTTGCAACAGAATTATTATTTTGTCATAGGGATGTAAATGATACGGTTCCTTCAGCAATTGTAACTTAATGCCCACAAAACCAAGCAAGGATAATTTATTACTGCAAATTTTATACTAGATACCAGAAATCAGATAACCATTGTGGACTCCAAAGGGGCCTTTTTTTAATCAATTTTCATTGATCTTGTTCCATGAACGACGAAATTCAATACGATACATTCTGCTCAGCATTGCACGCAATGTCAGCATTGCGTATTTGTAATCACTATCAGTGTGTAGTCTGAGGGAGCATTGTGTATTCTAAAACGTCATTTTACAAATTTAATTAACATTGGTTTTTATGTCCATTTCCCTCTTATCTCAGGAACTACCTGGAGCATGTCGCCAATGCCATCTCTGATTGGATGAAACAGGAAGAGAGAAAGAGAGATGCTGAGAAAGTAAAAATTCCCAGTCCTGCTGAGTCACTAAAAGGTAATTATTGGACATAGAAAAATAGTGCAATGCAAGTTAAAGACAAAACAATTGTCAGAATATCTTATTCCCATGGTCACCATTCATAACCCAAATATGTGTAAAGGTTTAACAAAACAGTTCACCAGCTGATTTTCCACATGAAAGTACCCTTAACCAGGAACTGAAGGGTGTGAGGAATCAACTGTTGTAGTTGTGTGGAGAGAAAACCTGTCTCTTCATGTGAACCACTTGGAGACTACTATCTGTTTGGCATGGATAAAGTCATTTTAACATAATATTTTGTTTTTGTTTTAACCAGCCTTTCTTGTATGATTAAGGTGATACAAATGGCGACTCTTCATCTGAGGCATCTACTCCTGAGCCCATCATCAGAAAAGACTCCCTTAAAGTCAGTAAAAACACACCTATAAATACACATCATACAACATATGCCTCACATTTATTGAGGAGGAGGGATTAAGGCTGTATGCCTTTTCCTGATGCCCTGCAGTGGGATCAAACCCAATATACCCGACTTGGAGGCATACACTGTACTGATGAGCCACAGGGGTTGTAAAGTGCTTTGGGTGGTCACTAGATTAGAAAAGCTTTATCTAAAATGAGTGCATTTACCATTTGCTCTAAGGCTGCATTCAGAGAAAGTGCAACCTGTTTAGTTATTCTAGTATTGTATGTGTGGTTTTTCAGGCATGGAAGTTGGATCAGGAACGGTTGAAAGAGGAAGAAATGGCAAAGAAATCCAAAAAGGACAGTGCAAGTGGAGGTAAACAGCAAAGGGGGGAGGATGAACAGGCAGCTACTACTACAGGCAAGAAGGACAACAAGAAATCCTCTACTCGTAGTAGTAGGATGAGCAGAGAAGAGAGAACAAGTGGCTCATCCAAAAGCTTCATAGAGCCCATGACCAACACATTACCCCCTGTGGAGGGAGATGAAGAACTACAGCCAGCAGAGAAGCCTTTCAGTGTATGGGCATTAGCTGTTTGATCCTTCTCTTCATTGGTACTATGTGGCATACTCTGTTTTCAGACTCCAGAAGGTTTTCCCTGGGAATTTTGTTGTACATTAGTTCACTTTTCTATGGGGTCATATATTGATTCACACAGAGAGAAATGCTTTTTTAAACTATACACACAAAACTCTTCAGGAAAAATCTTCTATGTTATACTTTTAGATGTTAATCTATAGTATTTTAATGTATAAATTTGTGATTTTTGCATGTGGTTTAGGGCTTTCTGGGCTACGCCATGGACGGTAGGCTTATCCAGGTGTCAGGCCAGCTCCAAAACCTCTTCCCCTCTGATGGAGGACAGATCACTGTGGAGAACATCAACTATGTCCAAGGTGCACACTTAAAACTTAAACTGGAGGATTATTTGTACAAGGTGTTTTCCCCTTCAAGTGCTTGTGGAAACAACTTGTGTAAATGAAGTGACACTGCTAGTTAACAGAAACAAGCAATCTTGTGGTGAATAGCAAAGCTTTTATCTGTTTCTTTTTGACCTGCAGCAGTATATATAAATATAAATTCTCTCATGGGACAGAAGCCTTCCTAGAGGGAACATGAATCAGAGCCTTGTGGACCCATCGGTCTCTAAAAATCATAGTCATCAAGTCTTGATAGCAACTCAGATGCTCTCTAGTGGTTCATAAATGCAACTGTATGACATTTGTGGGTGACTTGTTTCATTATTCCTGTAACCACTGATGTCTTGCACAAGTGACAACTCACAGTTGAGTGTTTGCCTCAGGGTCCAGTCTGATGAAAGTGGGAGTGAGGAAAGATGGGCATCACTTCTACACACACATTAACCATGAAATTGTTGAGCCAGTAAAAACCGCCATGCCACCTGGAGACAAGGAAATAAAATATCCAACTAAAGATGCAAAAGATTCCAAAAAGGACATGAGAACAGGTAGAGATTTCCTTTTTCAATGTGCGGTTGTAAATAAATAATGAATTGATAATAATAATGATAATATTAATAATAATTATAAAAACAATAAAGATCATCATCAAAATTAGCCAAGATAAACCACCCATGTATTTGTGTGTGTTTGCGTGTGTAAAGTGGTCAACCAGGAGGAGATTAAAGTGGTCCGACAGGGCTCTTTCTCTGCAGTGTTGAAAAATGGCATCCACCTCTCCTACAGTTACTATGGACCTACTGGACAGTATACAGGTATCACATTTAAACTGCATAGTAATTTACTAATTCATAATCTTTTCATGATTCCTTTCAAGATAATTTTCAATACATATGATGTGTGCTTGTCTTTTTAGAACATTATTCCCCAGATACCAGAGCTTTTCTCAGTGCTCCGGATAATTTACAGATATTGCTGTTACTGAGATGATTATTTAGATAAGGGTGAGTTTTCTGTGCTGCACATATTATTATGTAGTGATGTTTCTGTGTGGTGATTTTCCAGCGAGTTCCCCAGTGGCAGAAAGAGAGGCTCTGGAGGAAAAAGAAGTATCCCCACTACCTGTGGCTCTCTCTGACCGCAACTCCAACCATACAATCAAGGGGCCGAGCCTGGATTCATCCCTCCCACAGACCCAGGACCCTGACAGCCAGAAGCCTGATGATACTCAGGTCTCCGCCCCCCTCTCTGTGCACATACTAGTATTTATGTAAATTCAGTTAAACAATATATGAACCAAGACTGACAAGTTTTGTAAGGTTATGAGTTGCTGACAGTCCACAATTGGAACAATTTTTCAATCATACAATGAGAAAGTTATCTTGAGTTTTGGTCTTTGCTACTCGAAGATTAATCATTTCATATTTTCCATATGTTGCTGACTGTGTGTGTGAATCCAGATGCGTGAAACTTTGCCAGTAGTTCCATCTTGTCCATTCAATAGTCTTAACGTATCTGTTCCCAATGGCCTGCTACTGCAGTTTCTCAGAGAGGATATACAAGGTCAGTGGAATACACACATGCACACAAATGAAGGCTAGAGTGTTCCTTTATCTCTGTCACCATGCAGACTGAAGCTCTTCCTAGGGAGAGAAAGCTTTCCACATAGAAAAATATTTGTATTGTTAGAAATTAATTTGAGTTTATGTTAAACCTGAAGCTCAGCATTCGCTGGCTAGACCCAGTGAGGCAGCCCTTATAAAACATCCATTTGTTAGAATATGTACATTTGTGTATGTTTATTTGTGTGCATGTGTGTGTGTCCAGGAACATCTTCAAACGAGTGGAGTGTGTTGGTCAGACAGAGCTTTCCTCTCCATGGTGGGGATGCAGGGAGGATACTTAAGGATCCTTTGCTCTCTAGAGAGCTCTCCCGTGTTATCACCAGCCATGGAGCGGTGATCAAACACATGAGAGATGGATCCACAGAGGTACACACACACTCACTGATAAACACATGAGCACATATGCACACACATACATACAAACACACAATTCTATCAGCTGTGTCTGTGTGTAGGTGCTGTTTCCGGATGGCTCAGTGAGTTTCAGCCCAGACTCTGGTCCAGTGTGGGTTCCTGACTCTGAGGTGGAAGAGGAAAAAACACCCTCACCAATACCAAAAGAAAGCCAGGACAACAAGAGAGGTTACAGTTCAGGACCTTATCTCTCTCTTTTTCCCTCTCACTCTCTAATACACATTCTCACTGATACTTAAGTGCACTCGCCTACTAGTGGAGCCTCCACTCAGCGGGAATTCTGTAATCTCTTCAGGCTTCAGAGAAGAGTTAGATTGTTACAAGGTCATACGGTCACACTGAAATTGAATTTGTGTGTGTGTAGGGAAGAGTGCCAATAAGGAGGCTGAACTGCAGTTTGTCCCTACCCCTCAGAGAGGTTGTTGGTCAACCACAACACCCTCTGGGACCCGCTTCTCTACGGTGGGGAACACACACAAACACATACCCGGCACTGGCCTGCTCACCTACGAAGCCACTGACCCCTACACCAAAACTGTAAGTGTAGATATAACTTAAAACTGCATTTACTGATCTGAGTGGTGAATAGTGAAGAGAATGCTGGAAGTGTGTGAAGTTTACATCACAGAACAACTACAGTTGTTCCCTTGTTGTTCATGTTCCCTTCATACTATCAATCTCTCTCTCTCTCTCTCTTTCTCTCTCTCTTTCACTCACACAGAAAATTACATTTACACATCATCAATAATCACTCAAAATAATGTAAAATCATGATGAGATTAATATGTTTTCCCATTTAATTTCTTATTTATTTGGTGCACGAGTGAACCATCTAGAACTGTATTAATTTTTTACCACATTGAATATTTAAAATTTATCACAAAATTAACAAGTTCATTTTGACAGCACTATTTCTTTTAAAGTAAACCCTCTGACCCCATTTGTGTGTCAGGTGATGCTGAGAAGAGAGGACCAGGTGTTGTCTGTTCAGGGCCCAGATAAAACTCTGACTGTGGAACACTCAGACAGAACCAGAATTACCAGCTTCTACCAGGATAGAGAAGCACACACACCACTACACATAGGTGAACAAACACGTGTACAAACACATACATACACTAAAAGATTGTATCTGACCTGTGTCTCATTCATCCCTATATCCATGTGTCTGCCACTTTTTCAGGAGATTGGTGTGAGAGTAGGTGCGTCAAATCGAGGTCTGATGGTACAAGCGATTATGCAGAGCAGAGGTGCACGACGCACCTTGCACAGAGCCTCTGTAATGACGTGTATTCTAAGCTGCTTACCCAGGGAGCTTCTGATGATGGAGCACAGACCGGTGTTGTTGGGACTGGGAGTGCATATGATGATGGGGCACATTCCATTTTGAGCATGGGTGAGGACAGCGAGGAAAGAGAAATGGCTGGTGTGTGCGAGAGTGATAAGGCAGGTGGTGTGCAAGCCAAAGAACAGGTGCTGATGGTGGAGAGGGAGGGTTACGCCACCGTGATAATGTACCCAGAACAACTCTTGGTTCAGGTCCTCCTGGTAGATGGTACTGTTGTCACAGCAACCAGCCATGGAACCTACCAGGTAAGGGGGCGTTTTGATGTATCACATTAAATAAGGTTAATCAAGATGAGTGGTGCCAGACATGAGATGTTCTAGTACATAGATATAGAATTGGTAGACGTGACAGGTAAAAATACTATTTCCGCTCATTATGACATTAATATAAACAGAAGTATGTGGTTGTGTCCTAGGTATTTCTTTCCAATACAGGTCTATTGCAGATTCAGGGAGACGGGACATGTATATACCTTCCTGACCCCACTGTGACCCCTACCCCTCAGAGTGAGTTCGGCAGCAGCCGACCAGGAAACTACACCATGAGTCACACGGGCAATGTGGCCTGTGATGTCACAGATCCTGATGGAAACCACTTCCAGGTCAGCTGCATAGGTTGTAAGGAAACCACTGATTTGATGTTCACACCTCATTATAATAATGAAAATAAGTTGGATGAAAAAAACAAGAAGAAAACCCTCCCACCAATGAAAAAAATAAGAGAGGCAAAGCTCAGATGGTGCTGGGTTGGGTGGATGATAACCACTGATAAAATGATGATATGATATGGTAACTACTCAATGATTTCATCAAACCTTTTTTAATTGTCTTATACTCCCACAACATCTAATCTTGGATACTGTGTGAATATGCGTGTGTGCACTTTAGGTGATGGAAGATGGACAGGTATCAGCAGTAGTTCCCTGTCCTGCCAAGAGCATACTGGCACAGGAGGAGGACGAGGAGGTAGAAGACAAAGATGGAGAGATGACCTGGCCTCCTGATAAACATGTAGAACATTGTCCCAGGTGAGCTTCAATACATGATTTAATGTGCTTTTTGCAATTTTTCAAGCCATTCTCATATCTTATTTGATTAATGGACAATCACCTATTTTGGCTGCTCTAATAACCCTTATCTTTACTGTCCACTTTACATTTTCAATACGTTCTTGATTTGATAATTTACTAGGAGATAACTAGCTTGGAAAGAGCTCTAAATTGGTCATTTTTACTGTATATAGTTTTCTACAGTTAAGACATAGAGACCTTTGCAGTGTATTTTCAGGTGATAATATATCCTATTTCTAAGGTCAAAGCTTCTAAATTAGTAATTTTGCTTGTTGCAGTAAGGAGAATTGAGAAGTGGATGAGACGGTCTGCGTGCCTGCAATAACAGAGGAATCCAAGGGTGTTAGTCGTTTTGTGAAACAAAAGATGAAACTATTTCTGAAGACATAGAGCCATTGTCATCCATCCATTATCAACCACTTATCTGAAATTGGGTCATGAGGGAACTGGAGCCCATCTCAATTCTCATTGACCGAAAGGCATGAATACACACTGGAAAGGTCACCAGTCCATCACAGGGCAGAGGAATTAGGGGAACAGCGTCTTACTCAAGTACACTTAGACACGCTCCACTGCAGGTGCTGGAATTGAACCCTTAACTGTCCAATCACCAGACGACCGCTCTAACAACTGAGCCCTGGCTCTCCTTGTAGTGGGGATATATTGTGTAAAACAGTTTGTTATCTTCTGAAGCTTTAACCTGTCATAAAAAAACAGAAAACCTTTGAATTCCAGGTTGTTTGTGGTGGATGAGGATGGCTCCGGTATTGAACTGCTGAGCACTCAGGCTGTAGAAGAAGTGATGCACCAGGCCTACTCTGACCCAACCATAGCATTGCTGAAGGAACCATTACCTGACACACAAGGTACCATCTTCAATACTTCATACACTGAGGATTGAATACTACACTTCAACCAAACGTCTGTGGTACCAGAACTGTTTTCACTTGTAGTATAAACCGGCTTGCTTTGAGTCATTGTCAATCTCTAGAAAGTTCAGTCAAAGACATGTACTGAGATCTATATACAAGTCAGCACACTAATGTGTATGTATGTGTCCCAGATGAGTTTGCCATTACCATCCTAAAGCCAAGCCACCAGAGTGTGTGGTCCCAGTGGTTGATACCAAAACAGAACCCAGAGATCATCCCTGCCAACCTCAAGAGCCGTAGCTGGCACAACTTTCCTAGATTTGAGGTACATACAAACAACCACGCACATATACATACATGTACATATATGCATACAGTACACAACATATACATACAGATGCATTGGTCTCTCCTTGTGTCTCTCCCTAATCCAGAGGAAGACCTTCGGTCCTCTGTTTGGGACCAACCTTGGACCTGGTCTTACTATGAGAGACAGATCTTGTGGCTCCTCTTCTCAGGTTCAGCCTGCTCGTAGTTGTCCTGAGGCCCTGGAGCTCAGAGAACTGACCCAGTATCGACCAGTCACCACTCAACTCAGAAACACACTGGACTGGCGACTGAAGGTGAAAAACAGCGACAACAAAAAACAAAACAGTAGACATGTGCACATTCTTTTTATTTCCTTTGTTTTCTCCTTTGTTATCAAAGTGTTACGCTGCTTGATCGTTATTTTGATCTCTCAATTTAAGAGAGAGATGTAAACTTTATAGAGTTGAATTTGAAGGGTCAAATTTTACCATTATTACACCACATTTGGAGTCATTTACATGAACACATATGGACACATGCATTGAAAGCATAGCAATGGTCTTATTGGAAAATATGCTTATTTTGATTTTCTTTGAAAGGTATAAAGAATATTGTTTTGCAGGAAGATAACTGTATACTGTGATCTGGCCTTGACTTTAGGAATACATGGAGCATTTGTTACAGAGGGAGCAGCTCTCAGAGGAGATGAAAGTTAAAGATCCTCGTACAGAGGAGGAGAGAGTCCATGCAAATGATCTGCTTAAATTGATACTGGTCAGCTCATACACACACACGCACACACACATACACTCACCAACATATGAGAATAATGGAACACAAATATCACTCATTTACACACAGGGAAAAATCCACAAATACAAATCAGGGAGTATATGATAGTAAGATGTATAGAGTAATATGTGTTTTAGTCTCTTCCAGATTTGGAATGCCCAGATCCTATATTTAACAAGAGGACTTCAGGTTTGTGACTAGTTTCTTTTTGCAAGTACATGTAGGTTATAGATGGCTTCTTTAAGTGGTACAGAGTCAACATGTCAGCTGTACAGCTGGAATTCAGCTGTGAAAATATTTATGCATTTGTCTAACTAAGGTATATTTGTTCTGAACACATGTACATGATACTTCAGGGCACCATAAGGAGAGATTACATTTTCTGAACTCTAAAAAGGGGACACTTTGGTTGTGGTGCTCAAGTGATCTGGTTCATAATTTTACAAATTGCATTGATGATTAATAGGTGATGGATGAGGCTACTAACCTAGGAGGTAGAAAATTGATCAAAAAAAGATTTGGGATTTCATCACAAACATGGTAATGCAGCACTAACCTAAATAATAATGTGTATATGTGTTGATATTTTGTAGCTCATTGTATCCTTTATTCTACTGTCAAAAATTATCCGTTTTTCTCTGTGTATGTCTGTGTGTGTGTGTGTGTTCGTGTCCAAAGAAGACATGGTTAGCCTCTACAACAAAGAGGTTGTATATCCAAGTGTTCGATTGGACCCTCCAGAGGACCCTCCCAGAGGAAAAAGTGACAGGTAAGACCGACAGGACTGACATACACAAATGAAAGAATCGATAGGTTCAATTTGATTCAAATAATGCTGTTATGACACAGATTAAAGTTAAACCAAGTTCAGCTTTAAGTGGGTGGTTGTATTGTTTCATAATGATTGAAAACACACAAGAGAAGCTCAAGCAGGGATACCCTTGTGTATATATTCAAAATGATTATGAAGGAAAACACAATAAAGCTGGCAAATGTATTTCTTTTGTGTTACTAATGTAAAGATAATATGAGATGTGAAAGTCAATAAAACTTCAATCACATGTACAGATCTGCTGCTTATGTGCAAAAAGCCTATTAGAACTACAACCCTCATTAATTTCTTCTCTCCATCTATCATCTCAACTCACCCATGTTCTTTGATATTCCTCCCATTGCCTCTCATCTCCTCCCCAAATCCCCTCCTCCTCCAACCATATTTTCTGTTATGCCTTCCCTCCCTTCCCTCCTCCTTTTTGACTCCTTTCCTTTTCTTTCTTCCACTGTACTGTCCTCATTCTTCCTCTCCCACTTTAGGAAACAAAGTAGCCCTCAGTGGACCAAAAGAATTGCACAACACAGGTCAAAGTTTTGCATCTTGTACTTTTTATACTGTTTTGCACAGAGCAGAGGATCCCCTTGTGGACCCTGAAGCATCTTAATGCCATTGTTTCTGTAATATTTTCTCTAATATGGCTGTAAAAAAATTAACCTATATTTTTCTCTTGACATCCCAGTGGTGCCAAAATGTTGATGATTAAAAACGGAGTTGAAACCGGGTGCAGAATAGATAGGCAAACCGAGGCATCTTTGATGGTCATCATTGAGTTATATTTAGACTAGTTCACCTGCTGTTCAGTAATTCTCTCAACAGCACTGTGTATGTGTGTGTGTGTTTGTTTGTCTTTGTGATGGTGGCTTGGTGGTAAAATGGTGGCACGGTGGTTAGCATTATTACCTCACAGCAAGAAGAGGCATGTTAGGGTTGATACTCATGCCTGTGCCCCTGAGCAAGGCAATAGGAAAAAGAACTGGAGTTGGTCCCTGGGTGCTGCAGCTACTCACTGCTCCTATACAATAGGATGGGTTAAATGCAGAGAACAAATTGCATTGTATGTATGTGCAATGACAAATGAATGAAGCTTCTTCTAGCCCTCTAATATACTTATATGAACTGCAGGCAGGAACTTCTTGAGGAGAAGGCTCACAGAGAAGCTCGAAGGAAGGGAATTATTATTCCTTATTTCCATCCGGAAAATGCACACTTACATCTGGTACATGTACATCATAACTTATTCTTTGTTCCATAGGAATTAGAGAAAAATGAATTTGATGTAAATGAATGATTCCTTGGTATTGTAGAGTATATGGTGGGCAGAGTGAATACTGGGAAAAGATAGCTGGTTTACCTGTTGTTATTTTTTCATAATAAGTTTGCCAATCAAGAACCAGATATGACAAGTCTATCTATGGATCTCCCTCCATTCCCGAAGACTGCTGACAGCAAGGCTTTCCTGAGAGATACTCCCCAAGATGGTAAGAGACTGGGATTAAGCCATGATGTATTCACTTTTAGCAGAGAACCTGTTAACAGGCTTAGATGCCAGGCTTATGTTTAGTCCAAATTAATTTGAGTAGAGGCTCCATGGTCCAGGACTAAGATGTCTGGTAACAACTGAGCATAAAGTGTTTTGAGAAAGTAGCACACAGAAACTAGGCTACATACCAGAAACACAAAATCACAGATGATCATGTTATTGAAGGTATTGTTGATCAAATTAATATGTAATATATTTTCAATGTGTTTTTTCTTACTTTTATGTGCGTGCATCTGTGCATGTGTACTGAAGCCCAAAGACCCTTGAATCCAACACCATGTCATGCTGTAAGGTAATTAGATGTTGTGAACATTGTCATAGGTTACTTTATGATTATTATAATCATAAAGCAACTAGTTATTATTATTATTATTATTATTGTTATTATTATTATGTACCCTTAATTCTCAAGACACTCTTTATGGGAACCGAATTATATTTAGGAATTAGTAAGTTTAACTTGAGATCGTAGCATGAAAGAAGAAATTCATAATATCTATTGAAACGTTTTGGGTATTTCTGTTGTTAGATGTGTATAAGCATCTATCACAAGTAATGTCCTATTAATCTCTACTTATTGCTCAGTCAAACTGCAGGAAGTGATGCAGTTTTTCCAGGAAGGCCAACCAATCCAACACCTCAGACTGCAGGTTTCTCCCACCCCTCTCCTCACTTTCCTCAGTCATTTGATGCAGAAAAAAATGTGGTGTACGAGTCTGTGACAACAACAAGTGACAACATCCTGAGAAGTTCATCAGGTTATAGTAACTCTTCTCAGCTGGATGTGACTGGAAAACCCAGGAAGACTAAAGTCAATCTTCCAAGCTCCATACTGGGCTCAAAACCCTGCAGCATACCCAATCACCAGGTACACACACACACACACACACACACACACA
>OMLC01094200.1:0-10161 GCA_900302585.1 Regalecus glesne | reverse complement strand
CATGCTTTCCTTCAGTCTCTCTGTTTACCTCACTCGCAAACACATTTATGTGCAAGTGTCTCCCCCTCACTTGCTCTCTCTTTCTCTCTCTCTCTCTTTCTCTCTCTCTCTCTCTCTCTCTCTCTCTCTCTCTCTCTCTCTCTCTCTCTCTCTCTCTCTCTCCCTCTCTCTCTCTCTCCCTCTCCCTCTCTCTCTCCCCTCATCCCACAGCTATGATTTAGGCGTCAGGGTTGCTCCCACTCCCTCTCAGTGCCGGATCGTGTTACCCTGCCATTAGTCAGACGTTCCCCCCAGTGCGGGCGCTCCATGTCAGGCACAGAGGAGCCAGCCTGCTTGCCTGGTTGCTCACTGCAGTGCCTCACCGGGGCCTGTAGACTAGCACAGTTCAACCACAGACGCCCCTGGTCAGTGGAGGGGCTCCAGTTATGGTGGAGGCTCCCTGGAAAATGACACAGTTGAGTGGAAGGTGGGCAGTTAGGTTGGCAGTATCTCTGGCACTGTGTTTTTATGCTGCACTACAGAGAAAAGGGATTTGGTCTGGAAGAAAATCTAGCCTCTGAGATGCTCTCATCTTACTGTAACCAACGGAAAGAAGTTCTACTTTTTAAAGTTAGCTGCACAGATGAGCCTAAACATTATGACCACTTGGCTAATATGCTGTTAGTCCTTCATGTGCCTCTAAAACAGCACTCACTCTACAAGACTTCTGAAGGTCTCCTATGGTATTTAGCATCAAAACATTAGCAGCAGGACCTTCAAGTCCTGTACGTTGCAAGGTGGAGCCACTGCGGATTGGACATGTTGGGCCAACACATCCCATAGATGCTATATTGGATTGAGATCTGGTGAATTTGGAGTCGAGGGCATCATATTGAACACTTAGTCATGTTCCTCAAGCCAGGACTCATTGGACCAGGGGACCTTCTTCTACTACTCCAGGGTCTAGTTTTGACACTCATCTACCCATTGAGGACACTTTTGATGGTGGACAAGGGGTTTCCACTGGCACTGTCTGCGGATTCACGGCGGAATGCGACACCCTGTCATAATGTATTGGCTCATCAGTCGAGAGTCATTTTATTATTGTTGTTCTTTATTTCCATTTTCTGTGCTCTAGTTGACAGACAAGACAACCATAAATACGGCTAAGCAAGGCTTTTTGTTGTTGGAGCGGCAAACTGCAAAAGCCCAGCCTTTACATGTGTCACAAGTCAAGCAGTGATTTGTGGACCTCATCATTTTATTGTTATGTAATGTCGGCTCCCTTGACGAGTGAAACGTCTTGTTAAATCCCACACCACCCTGGTCCCATAAAAGTGAGTGATGCAGGCAGCAGAAGAGAGCCATGCCACCCTGTTAAGAGAGTCCCCCTCCTACTGTATGTGATCTAAGATGGGATATTAGCGGCCCAGCGGGCTAAGCCAAAGCATGATGCTGCAGGAATTTCACTGGCTGGGCTTTATTGCTTGATTAATGGATGTTGAGTAAAACCCCTAAATCTACTGAGTAATGGTAGGATCCTGCCTGTCTAATATATGAGAAATAGAGAAAGAGAGAGGAAGAGACAGATGGGGGGGGGGCTCGGGGCGTTGTACCTGTCTTAGTGCCTGGGCTGCTTAGTGCGTTATGTTTTATGGAGACTACAGCATCATCTCCTATTAAGGCTGTTCTGCGCTCCTCTCGAGTCACAACCCCTTTTTCTGATTATCACCAAGTGTTGAGCTCCTCGGTAATTTATTTAGTGTTGACCATTGGTTTGCACAAGGCAGCATATCAGTGTGTGATAGCATGCTAAGACCCTAGCTAATCCTTTGTGTTTGAAAACACAAGCAACCATGTGGGGTCAGTATCTCACTCATCCCTCCGTTTGGTGGGTAGTGATAAGACATCTGGAGCTGGAAAGCAGTCATTAGGTAGAGCAAGAGACAGTTCCTGAGCCCGAGGCCCCGCGACTCTGTCACAGACACAACATCAGAGCCAACTGCTTGTTTACTCCCGTCTGTTCCCCGGCAGTTTACTTTTCCCTGACGTTGCTACGGCTTTGTTGGATCTGGCACGCTAACGTTTGATATAGTTTGTTTTACAGAGATGCAGAATAAATCTGGAATATTTAGACATTGGTAATACTAGACAGAGTGGTTGGAGGGGGCTGTCTTGGAAGAATGAGCCCCGTACTTAGATCCATCTTTTGAATGTCCAACATCTTGGCCCCTAAAGAGTTCTGGCTGACTTTTCACTGTCAGGACGCTTGGCGTGTGTCACTGGAGTGACTCAGGGGCAGCAGGACATCGTGACATAACATGTGATCGAGCAGTAATAGCATGGCAAGTATTTGCAGGGCTGTCGATGGTTTCCATGTTTCACAATTACGGTTCCCAATTCAGTATTGACGTTGAGTTGGTTTACTTAAGCTGAAACCTGTAAATTTGCTCTGCCAATAAATTATTATTTCACCCATCTGGACCACGGAGTCACGTTGCAATATAATAACTGGCATTTTTACCATCATTGGATACGCTCCTTAGTCTCCGCTTACCACTGTTGGAATTTTTTGACCAGGTTCCATAAATACCGGTGCGGCAAACGCGTACATGTTGGAAACATCTCGAGCAGGAAAACGGACTGAAACCCGATGCCGATTTGGCAGGGCTAGGGTTGGACAGACACCCAATAGTACTGTATAGCAGTCAAGCAGTATAGTTAGAAGATGTTTGTTCTACATCATACTGCCCGAGTTAGCTTTGGTTCATGGACACCACTTTTTACAAGGCTGGAAAAAGGTCACCGGTGAGCTGGCGGAACACGAGCGACAATGTCCTCTCTTTGTATAGTCTGACCATCAGTTGAGATGAGTCCCATTCTCATTATGTTGTATCAGAACAGTGTTATGATATGGTTCCGGGTTCTACTGTAATGTTTTGATATTGTAATATTGTAATGTTGTTCTACTGACAGTGGCGGCCTGTGGTGATAGTAGGTGGGTGGGCTAACAAATACATTGTACCCATCAGTGGCTCACGTTGCAGCAGCAGCAGCAGCAGCAGCATCACATGTGGGATACCAGCTTACAGCAACAACACTGTGTATGTTATAACAAGGGTTATGCAACAACATGTCTCTGATGATGTTGGACTGATGATGTGTTACAATCGTTATCCGGCCCAGTATGAGAGGAACCACACGTTCAGACATTTGATTTGTGTGCTTGGCTGAGGAGCCAATGGTGCAAAGATAACGTCTGTGAGATTATGACTGAAAGCCTCTAGGTCACAATCCCCTCCTAGATGCTAGGAAGCCATTGTACCACGGGCTTCAGTCGGAGAGTGATAGCCAGCTGTGGTCAGTTAGTAGGGCCACTTGGGATGGGGCTGAGGTGCACGGTCGCCCCTCATTTGACTCACAGTGCATGTTTTTGGAGAACTGGATGCTAGATCACCTGTAGACCACTTGATTCTGTGATGATGATCAGCAAATCAAGGGGGCGTGGTCAGACACCTGTCACTCACTCACTAGGAAGATGAATGGAAGCTGATGCTACTGTTTGTGCTGTAGAAATAAACCCACTTAGATATATCCTGTGTCTTTCTCTTGACTATTTGGTGTTGTTGCTCTCAGCTCCACCAAAATTGAAAACAACCTGTTCAGTTTTCTTATCTTTATTATAAATCTAGGGAGAGCTTAGGCCTATTAGCCCATTTATACTTGCATCCTAGAATATTGCCCAACATCGTTGCCTCCTCGTCACTGTATTTTCAGATAGAAGAAATAACCACTTGGTAATGGAGGAAAACTGTGGATTATAGGTTTTAAAAGATCTGTTTTTAAATAATGACATCTGTGTGGGGTGTAGGGGCCACGGTAGCTCAGCAGTGCGGTATGTGCTTTGAGAACTGACAAGGCAGATGTTGTGGGTTCGAACCCGTCATGGGGTGTAAGGAAGGGCATCTGACCTTAATCCCCCAAGCTTTATCTAAGGCCGTGTCCAGCCCCGAAATGTGGAGACAAATTGTCACATAAAAATGGACCTCTCAGTCATCTGTATGGGGTGTCTTTGGTTGTAAATGTTTTGTGTATCCTACATACTAGCAGGAATGTTTCGAGTTATGATAACCTGTTGTTTATACTTTAGTTCCTTGACCGCTGTCGTATTTGGTGCAGAAAAAGTTTCGGTCCCTTTATAACCCTCACTTTAGAGTCAACCAAGGCCATTGGGTTTCTACTCTGCTTGACTTGAGGGAAAGCTCATTTTATTATAGGCCAAGTCAGGTAGTTGACTTTTTCCTCTCTAGCCTGTTATAAAGTACAACTATGTCATACTTCAAGTTTTCCCCAGAGGGCCTAAAGTCTCGATTAGTGTTCTTCAAAATGGAGTAGTGGTTAAGACACCCTCATTTATAGCCACATGTGGCCCTGAGAGCCTTGGATCAAATCCCTCCAGAACTTTCTTCATTTTTTGTGTCAACCTCTCCATCTCCTTTTCCGTCCTTTTGTCTTAAGTGAGAAAAAGGGACAATCGGACCACCCATTTCCTCTCTCCACTGAGACCCTTTGTTATTACGTCCCTCAGGCCACCGCTGGCCATTGAGCTTGTGTCACAGCAGTGACCTGCTTGTGTATCCCTATACTACAGTGACGTTGACCTGGCAGTGCATTAAGAAAGGTCTTCAGCTACACCCCACATCCAGTCAGACTCACTAAGCCCTGCACAGCTCACCAGAGACCTCCATTTCATGGCCTGGAAAACTCCACACCATGCTTGAGGAGGATTTCAGGAGGTGTATGTCTCGTTTGCTGTTGTGTTTCTTCCCTTTCTCAAAGGGCACTACCTCAGTTATAATACATGTGCATGCAGCCCTCCACACACACACACACACACACACACACACACATACACACACACACACACACACACACACAGCCAGTTTCACACCTTTCCGTGTGTGAGCCTCTGCTTTCCTCGCAGGTTAAAATACAATGTGATCTCTTCCTCCGCCTGCCTCTTACACACGCCATAACCCAACACACGTGTACACACCACGCCAGTATTACTTCATCATTTATAATGCGCAGGAAAATATACCCTCAGACTGGGAAAGGTATGAAACTGACTAACCTTGGCGTTGATACTTGTGTGGCTTAAGGTTAATGCTAAACTGGTGTAATCCATTATTTGGTTGGTTTCAGAGCAGAGATAGGGAGGTTCAGCATGTACCTGTCAGTACTAAATGATTGCTCATTTCCTGCCAGAGGCGGGGGTGGGATGGAGTAATGGCAAGCAGCTGCCTCAGCTGGACATTACCTTTTTCTTTCTGTTTGTTGCTGTTCTCCCAGCCTGGCTTACGTTCCAGCACTCCTTGTTTTGTTAAAGGGCTGCACTGCTTGTTTTAACACTGATGGTTGAATACAATGCGTGGTATCATTCATCTTAATCACTCAGGGTGTAGCGTGATGCGGTGTTGTACGATAAAATGCTTGTCTACCAGCTGATGAAATTAGCACCCTCCCTACTTCCACATCAGAAATCCACTCTTGAATATCCCTTTTTATTCTTTCCACTATTGCCTCCTCTCTTTTTGATTAGCTAAATGGGCCATTGATCCGCCAAGTTGCACCAGTGTGAGTGGGTGGGGGGTATTCATCACATGGTCAGAGGAGCATGTAGGATGCTGCTTCTCCAACAGACTGTCCCTCTTTCATTGGAAAATGATAAGCATAAATCTGTGGAATGTGTCCTTGTAAAATAAGTCTGCAGTGGACTGGGGACGGTGAATGGTTGGTCTGCACCGCTCTCTCCGGGCAGTGGAATCAGTGAGCCAATACTCTGTGTGGTTTGCTGACATTTGAGGGAAAAAAAAGAAAAGAAAAGAACACCTTCAGCGAAGGCGGGCTTGCAAATCAGTGTCACAAGGGCTGGATTGGTGCTGTAAAATGTGAAAGAGGATGTGAGAGCTCCTGCAGGGTCCCCCACTGCAACATGAAGAAACATCGCGCAGGAGAAGCACAGCCGGTTAACAAAGTGATTATGATCAGAATCTATAGTGGTCCTCGAAAGAGAAGCTCCTCCATACATAGATTTTATGGGGGTATTACTATTCACATCCCTTCCTCTCTTATACCTACCATGTGTCATACAAGGGATGTGAGTTGAAAAGCACCAGCCAGTGTCACATGACATAACCCATCCATGCTCCGTCGACAGGACCATTCTCAATGCATTCTCTGTACATATTTCAGCCGGAGAGCATGTATCTCAATTAATAATGTCACCTCAAGGACACACTTCCAACCTGGTCCTGAGCATGGCCATGCCAGCTGAGCCAAACCATTTGTGAGCTCATCCTTCATGAGGCAAGTGATAAACATTTTATAAATACTACATATTGAGCATGTCTGCGGTTTTATCACCACTCTCCGCTGCCAAAGTAACCTCTCCATTTGATGGATGTATTTCCTAATTTTATTCTATTGCCTCAAGGTAATGGCACGTTACGGTCGTGTCTATAAAAGCTATAGATACAGCCGTTAAATAACATTATTTCTTTTTCCAGAAACATTCAGATTGTGGAAAGACATAAGTGGCAGTTAGAGTATCTGGCCAAGCGTAGTGGTCTTTCTCTGCCGGACGGTTTTAGCTTGTGTTTTCTTCCGTTTTGTTGATTTTGTCAGCGCTCCGTTCCTTGCCGGACTCGCTTCTTAAAATAGGCTTTTTTTTTCTTATGTTGCTTAGGCTACAGTGTTTTCTTGGGTTATGTAAACGTCCTAGTTGACGGTTGGACTTCTCAGAGCAGACACTCCACATGCGACAACTTCATTGTTGTTGTTTTGTCTTCTTGATGTGTCTGTAGAAAAGCTCTAGACTGGAGTTTAGTTGGTAGCCCCGCGTTTGTCTTCAACTCTTCTGAGCAGCCTCGTCACGTGACCAAGTAGAAATAGGCTTCTTGCAGCAGGGCTTAGCCTACTGGTGATAAGTGTTCTCTGTTCAGGGTACAAAGCAAACCTCTGTTTCCTGAGCTGTCTTGTGCAATTTGTGCTGAGTTCAGTAAAGTGCCAGAACATTTACCCCTACGTTCCACCTCAGCCCGTAGCTGCAGAAAGACATGTTTATCCATGACAGTGATGGGGAAATGCTAGCACAGCCCCCTAGCACGCTGAATTGCGAGCCCTCTCAGATAATCGTAGTATCACGGTTATCTCGCCACTGTGTGTTACACGTCTGCAACTCCACCAGGTCAAATTCCTTTGCATGCGCAGCGTTTCTCGGCCAATAAGAAAAAAAAAGACTCTCACTCCATCCGAAACACCTCCTTACCGCTTAACCCTGTGTGAATATTTTTCTTTCTGCTCTAGTTCACCTATTAATGCCAACAGGACCCCTTTCACATTACTGTAGAAATAAGTCACATTGCTCAAATCACTTCCTCCTCTCTTTCCTTTCAGGCAGGAAAGGGTTACTCTCCATGTTTCCTGTCTAATTCCCAGGGCTCTGGCTACGTTCTGATTGCTTTCTTGATGTTAAACATTCCCAGGCTCCTATAACCTTCTAGCTTGCCTGTACCGTCCAAGAGCCGTCCCAGGTGAACGAGTGGGCGAACCTCCTGTTTTTTAAGGATAAAATCTCTGCTATTTTTTTCTCATAGGCGTTTGGAGATATGTGGATTGGGGGGGGGTTGGAAAAATATTCTTTCTTCTTTGCATTCCTTAGCGCAAGGCTATGGGAAAGCATGTTTTCCCAACCATGTTTTGTTTGAAATCGCCTTTCTTGTGTAACTGGGGCAGGCCCAGGTCCGGGATGCAGAAACAAACGTATAAATAAAAATAAAGCTGCCCAACTCTTTCTTCAGTGAGGATTTACTGTCTCTATCAAAAGGCAGTGTGAGTGCCTGGATCTGTAAAAATGTTATTCTTGGAGGCTTGAAGCAAAAGGATGCCGCCATCCTTTGCCACATCATTGTATTTTGTAGTCTAGTCTGTCTTTCCTGTGTGTTTCATTCCCCTACTTCCTCTTCCTTCTATGGTTCCTTCCCACATTTGAGTCCCCCTCTCCTCTCTGTGTTGTTATCTTCTCAGAACCAATGGGTCATTCACATAAGTTCTAAAACAAACCCTTCCCAGACTGAACAAACATGGCTACTTCAAGGCTGCAATGTGGGTATGACCCAGGAGCGGAGCTGGGCCGAGCCAGGCTATATTTAGCCCAGTGATGTTCAAGCTAATTGCCCTCCCAGGCCTAATCATTTCCAGGCTCTGCAGCTCACAAATGACTGGATGGGAGGCTAAATACCTACTAACCTCATGTTATAGAGTTGTCGACATCTATAGGCCTGTCAGAGAGCTACAAAGACGAGACAAATTAGCACAATATGCTTTTGACTTGTGTACAGTCCTACCTATCTATAAACTCTTCAAAGTGTGGTGGTCGGTATTGATGTCAGGTGTTATATTTTAACCCGCATTGGATACACCACTTTGTTTTCCTGCCTCAGTATCAGCAATGTTAAAATGTATCAGCTGAGAACAACGGAAGGTTCCTTTTCAGTTCATCCTAGCATTTGAGCTTGCTTCAGGAATCCCTTGTGAATGCTATAGCTTTGACATGCCAGTAGTTAATCCCACACAACATTCTCACTAGGAGCTGTACCCTCATACGGTGCACTGGAGCTGGCTAAGCTGCACTATGTGGGCATAACCTGACAGAAAAGAGGGCTGCATTGGTGCCTCTACACAGGGAGTGTACCTTGTACTTTTATGGAGAGCTGGCTGTGAAGTGGACTTGCTGGGCAGCGATATTTAACATTTTCTTTCATTAGCTGCATGTGCTTGTACATGCATGCATTTTGCCCATGGGACAAAGTGCCCGTGATAACACGCACATGCACTTACATTCATGCGTCTACATCTTCATGTTCATGTAGTTACATAGTTTCCTATGTGGTTCCTGTCCCCTGGCTCGCCGTGGTGAAGCAGCGGGCACGTGATGACTGGGGTCAGGGGGTGAGGGCTTTGCAGTGAGAGGAGGTGGGATGATGTGAGGAGGCAGAGGTAGTCCGGGTGTCCAATTGATACTCAGCTCCAGGAAAAGTGCTTTCCTTTCTGGCCCTGTTCCTGTTTGCTGGGGAAACTGGCTTTTCCAAATCCCTTTTTATTACATACACAGACCTTGAAAGGACCAGGTGGATGGATGGGGATGAGACTGTTATAAAAATCCAACACTTTAATAGGCCACTTAAGAACAGGTCACTTGTCGCTTTGAGGTGCTGTACAGCCTTATAATAATTAGTAGGTTTAAGGTACACTGATCTAGCAGTAAACTAGGCCAGCTGTAATGTACTTTTTGTTTTCAATAGTCATTATTTGTTTTGATATAGCATTTTGGTCTGTGTGAAACAGTCTCATTCCCCTAGTGTGTGATACGCATATGTGGAAATGACAAAAGCATTCAAAATCTTAGTACAAGGAGAGAGAGAGAGAGAGAGAGAGAGATATGTTTAATATGTCACAATTAGTCCCCACATTGTAGGGTCGGACAAGGACTTAGATGGAGCTTGGATAATTAAGACAGGATGCTCTTCCTGACACCCTGCGGCGGGTTCAAGCCCACAACAACTGACTTGTCACTTCCCGGAGTATGCTCTAATGGGCAAATATATTCCTCAGATGCCCTTCCTGACACAACCACTAACCCCATGGATGAGAGATACATATGCAGAAATGACATGTAAGCAGTCTAAGAGGAAGATGCTTTTTATTCATTTGTCGTTGTACATACATACAACAAAATTTGTTCTCTGCATTTACCTATTCTATTGTATATGAGCAGAGAGCAACTGCAGCGCCCAGCGAGGTATTAGGGGTTCAGTCCCTTGCTCAAGGACACCTTGACACACTTTTCTGCAGGGTCCAGGATCAAACCACCAATCCTTTGATTACTAGACAACCATCCTGCCTCCTAAGCTATGCCCCCCCAAGTCTAAGAATAAGTCTTAAGTCAAATGCTTTGAAGAGAAAGAACTTACTAATGCTCCTATAAGTAGATCCAGTAATCCAGAGAAACCTACTCAATATTAGTGAAATTAAAAGTGTTGTGGGTAGAATACTGACCAATTAGAACACATGCAAGTAAATCATCTTAACAAAAAGTTTAAAACCCAAGCTTACACTCAT
>OMLC01094190.1:0-13938 GCA_900302585.1 Regalecus glesne | reverse complement strand
GTACAAATGATATTCCTAAGCCTTTAGACTTTGGTCCCACGACATTTCAAAGCAAATATCTATAGGCTTAGACTTAAATGCCATGAGGCAGACGCGCTAAAAACATATGAGGGCCAGACGACAATATTTCTGCATTGATCAGTTCATCATGTGGTTTCATGTAGGATACAATATTGTCAAAAATATTCCAATATGCGGGACTTTGGTTCTTCTTGTATAATAATAATAATAATCTTTATAAAGATATTTTGTATATACACATGACGCCAAATTTAGCCACCAGGCTAATGTTCCTCTGTTGTCCCAAGCAGTTAGGGGGTTCAGTTCCTTGCTCAAGGACACTGTGGCACAATTTCTGAGGGAACAAGGGATTGAACCACTAATCATCTAAATATGGACGACCGCCCTAGCTTCTGAGCTATGCCACGTCAATTAAACACTTGGTGACGAATTAAATGTAAGGCGACTTATCGGAAGGACTGGAGCATAAAACTGAAAGTCGTGTTGGGACAAACTTCCGCACGGCAAGGTCCGCTTGCGTTATTTTTTCCCACCCGTATTCCGAGAAGCCTTACGTTTGCCTCCGATTGGCTAACCTTAACCTTAACCAACGGATACTAACCACGTAAAGTTCCTAGTCACAAACAAACCAGGCATCCAACCCACACAGGGGTTTTGACAGCTGTAACAACCAATTGGATGTGGCGTCTCAGAAGATGCTTCACTCTACCTGCCCTATTTCCTCCCATCCGTGTATCGCTTTTAGTCCCCGGTTCCTGCAAAACAGCCTGGCGAAGTGCCCTTGAGCAAGGCACCGAGTCTCTTATTGTTCTTTTGATGGAATCGAGACGGTGTTTGACTATGGACGTGTTTATATTGTGGCAACCTGCTTAACTCTTCATCTTATTGGCTACCACTTGCTGTAAAATTGCCGAAAATGAAGGATAACCAATCAGACAAGAGAGCCAGAGTTCCGCCAGATACGGGTAGTACAACAACATTGCAGTTTGCGTCACTGACTTCAGTTTTAACCCCATGATTCCCGTCAGCTAGACCCGCTCATCACCACCAGCCCAATGTGAGTTAACTGTTGTTGTTTTTTCTCGATATCAGAAGTGACTTACTCTGGGGCATCTTAACGTGTGTGTCTGCTAATTTGTAGAAGTCCAAATGGGTTATTTTGACAGCTAGCTTAGCTAACACCGGTGATTCTGTTAGCACACAAAGCTAACAAATATCAGCTCCTAGCGAGGTTAGCACAGCCGATTGCCATGTTACTTTCTACTTATATTCATATTTTTTTAGACTCAATATACATTTGTTTATGAAATAATATTGTTGAGCTGTTATGTTTAACATTCAATCATCAAATGTAATAAAATTGTATGCCATGGGCCGGCCGTATGACCAGACCTAATATAAACGGACCAGTGTTATGACTAGCTAGGAGGGTGGGCAACTGGAGAAACTCAACAGACTTCCCCAGATTTATTCCCTTTTACCTTAATCCGTATGGATAACTTGATCAATAGCTTGGCTTGAAATTAAAAAAAAGATAAATTCAGTGCTTATCTGAAACATGCTGGTTGTTGAAGGTCTTCTCTTGTGTTAATGTTTAATCGATTGTTATGTTCTTGGTGATGGCTTGCATGTCGGGCAGTTAAAGACGTCTCATTTATCAGTTTGCAGCCAAGTTGAAGTTGAATGGGTTCATCTGGACGCAGCTCATATAGATAAAACCATAAGACCAGTGCTTAATTTGTGCCGGAGCAAACTCCAGAATCTCTCAGTTTTGGACTGCTTGCGCTTCGGGACCTATTTATGTGGATGTGGCACCGCTTGCACCGATTAAAAAAGGTTCTCCCTACTATTCACAAGCGATTATATCCAATCACACCAATGATTCGCCCGTCAAAAATCACAGATAATTTTGTTAACGGCTCTTTTTTGTGCCCCAGGACCTCTCAGAGACTTTGGTTTCCTCTGTCATGGGATCACTTTTTGCTCTGGGACCTCCAGATTTACAAATTAAGCACTGGCTGAGTCTGTCACCTGTATGACAGCTGGGTCCAGATGTCACCTCAGGTCACATCTTAACACTTGTATGAATGTTGGAAGTTTCTCTCAGCGAGATGTTGTATCCGTATGAACAGATTCATCTTTGGTGTTATTTCCACACCTGGATTATTGAGCATGCATAAATACCTAGTTATCCCCCCACCCTTATTCCACAAAGACCTGTCATGCTCTGCATCTGATGGACTAGTACTTGTAAAGTGACAGAAAAGATGGCTATGGAAAGACTACAAAGACTAACATCTGTAGAAGTAGAGCCACTATATATGCATTAGTGAAAATGAGCAATCGAGCCAGATATAGTGGGTTCTAATCCACTGTGGTGTGTCAGGAATGCCATCCGGCCTCAAGCTCCACCTTAGTCCGTGTCCAGCCCCATAAGGTGGAGACTGATGGCGACATGTAAAACAAACTCATCATTAGTAACGATTTTGAAAACACTCCTTATGAAAGAGGTAATGACAATTGTACTCTTGGGTATTGGAACAGATATTGATGGGGATTGGCCTGGTAGCTGGGTCTGGGGTATTTGCAGTCTAGATGTCCATTAGAATAGAATAGAGTCCTTTTATAGTGACAGTGTGTATTGATGAACATTCGAAATGTAATCGTAACGGATTTGGCCACCAGGCGATCAGATGTGTCTTGTGAATTTAAAATAGAATTCCACAAGGAAGTGTAGCCCTGTCCTTTTCAATAGTATGATACACAATATATTTAGGGATGTAAATGGACCCATTTTAGAGTTTCATACCATAGTATGTATGTATATATGTATGTACGTACATGCGTACGTACGTATGTACCATTTACCATAATAATATGTACATGTAATTCAATATTTCAATGTAATACACATCAAAAGGGATTTGTAAATCAAGTCAAGTTAATTTTGTTTGTATGGCCCATTATCAAAAATCACTGTTTTCAATTTAAATTTTAACATACCATCCCACCCTTTCTTGATTTTGGGTTTGTGGAACACATAATCATGCATTGTAGTTAAAATAATTCATAAAGGGAGACATGAAGTGTCGTGCTTGAGACAGGAAAGAAATGGATTTCAAAGTGACCACTGAGGACAGGACAGGAGTTCAGGGAAGTCAGAAGGTTGATGGATTATGCAACCCAGGCAGGATTAAGAAATGGGGTGTGAGGTTTTTTTCTCCTATAGACCAATCAGCATTCAGACTATCACAGAAAGGTGAATCAGTTCATCTTAACACATTTATTGAGAGAAACGTCTCAGCACTCATCTAAGTGATCTATTCAGTCTCCACTGAATGCAGTCATACCCATCCTCATAATACAGTGACAGTATAAGGGTGGGGATACCTTTGGGCGTAGCATAGCTCAGGAGGTAGGGCCATCATCTGATTATCAAAGATTGGTGGTTCAATCCCCGGCCCCTGCAGAAAGTGTGTCGAGTTGTCCTTAAGCAAGACGCTGAACTCCAAATGCTCCCTGAGTACTGTGCTGGGGTTGTGTTCACAATAGGAGGGGTTAAATGCAAAGAACAAATTCCACCAGTCTTGGTCGAGAGGTAATAAAACACTTTCGCTTTACATTACATTACAGGTATTTAGCAGACGCTCTTATCCAGAGCGACGTACTAGTGCATAGGGTCAAGGTACAAAAGATACTGCTTTCAACTGTAGTCAGTTGAGACTGAAGAGGTCACTTGCATGAGTGCAGAAACATCTCAATAAAAGTTGTGTCCAGATGAACTGATTCACCTGTCTGTAATTTCCTTCCCGGGATTATTGAGCATGCACGAAGAAAATCAGATGATCTTACGCCATGAATCTACACACTCCAATACAGTGGGTGGTGGTATGCATCATTAAACTTGGTTTGCAATCTGCCAAACACTAAGAAGAACTTCAACATTTGTGAAGCGCCGAACATGGACAAACAAAGGTAACATCTTAGGTCTCTTCATTAGTGTGCTTCACATTATATGTTTATCCTTCCCTAATGCCTAAAGAGGGGAATACAAGTGAACTAGCTAACGTTAACCTTGCTTTCACACAGATCAGGAAATCTGAAAACACGCCTCAGCAATGCTGAGCGGTTTCCCTGCACTACCCCTTCCATAAATATGGACCAACACTGTGAATTGATGGTAAGTGCTTTAGGTTGTTCAGTGATAAACCCTATTTAGATAGATGTCTTTCTTCATTCTTCCACGCTTTAAAGCCTTTTCACCCCCTAGCTTTAAACTTGGGCTAATCTGACATCAAAACATTGTCCCATTATCCATAATAATTACTGTGATATGCCTGGAAAACTCTTAAATCTTGTTATTCAACCAACAAGCCAGCATATTTCATTTGGTCTTCTTAAATATTGCATTACCTTTGTGTTGAAGGACTTCTTACCAAAGGATTATCAGTACCACGTATGTAGGTACAAAGCTATGGGCCAGTCCAGCACTGACCATGTCAGTTTTGAGGCCACAGTACGAATGTCCCTTCAGTCGAAAGAGGAAATCATGGTGTGGCTGAAGTCCATGGCAGTCACGTGGAGAGTGGCTTACACCAGGCCCACTAAAGGGCTGAAGATCATCTTCAAAGTGAGTTGTTTTTCACAAAGTTGTTTTCATAGCATCTTTCCGAGATAGTAGTTTAATTTACACCATTTTTAATGTGTTCAGTTGAAAGGTTGTGACTCCTCACTGCTCTTATCCATAGTCTCCAAAAGTGTGGTAGCCATTCATGACTCTGGACCCAGAGATCATATTTGGCCCTTTTATTTCATATTTCCAGCCAGCTGTTGTAAGCCATTCCATATTTTATTTTAATCATGGATAACATTTTGATCATTTGTATTCAGACCAATGGATGAAGTTACTTAGGTTAATGACAAAGCTACCCCTTGGAGGAGACTACAGTTAAAAAATGTCTTCCCCCCCCTAATACTGTAGGCAGACTACCGGTGCCAGCATAACACCAAGCCCAGGGAAAAAATACCAAAGGCTGGCAGGGTGTCCAAAAATACAGATTGCCCTGCTAAACTTAAAGTCACCCTTATGCGCACTGAAGTCTATCGTGGGCAGCGGAGCAGGTTGAACACAAACTCCTCTTAGATTCCAAAGCAATTTGTGTTTTAGTGTATGTGTACTCTAAATATCTGTTTAACAATATGCCTCTTTTCCCTCCAGAAGCACTGATCCTCACATACCGGACTACCCAACACTTGTGGATATCAGTAATATTCACAATCACAACATACAGGTGGCTGATGCTGTGCATCACCAGGATGTGGGCAGCGAGGCTGTCGAGAAGCTCACAAAGCTGTTTGAGACTGGACACTCCCCATCCGTAACGCTTGATGTGTTGAAGTATGATCTGCAGGTTCAATGTGAGAATGACTACATCTACAGCTCAGTGGACCGCACCATCTGCCCTGACCAGCAGTTCTCCTATAGGTATTTTGATGACTGGGTACTTATATACAAGTTGTTTTTTTTCTCACATTTATATTGTACAGCACAAAAATATGAGTTATGTAAAGATCAGGACTGACTGGACTTGACATTATCAAACATGTTGTAATGCTACGATGGTCTTCACATGGTAGAGAGAATATAATACTGAGTTCTCCATCTCTGAAGTCAAGGCATATTAGGTTTACACCATGGTTGGGTAAAGTCAACCCTTATGATGTGAAATTTGTAATTTGAGTTTTTTATGTTGTGGATGTGTCATTTGTTTCACAGACTTTACAAGCAGACCCTACAGTGCAGAGTATTGCAGTTCAGAAGCAAAGGGAACACTAGATGCTCTGGAGAGGCAGACTGCACTGTACAACAGTAAGCTTAGGTCTCAGTGTGCCAGAGCTGGCCACACAAGAGATAGTAGGCAGTGAGTTCTTATGATTTGCTCACCTCTGACAAAGAGGGTCCATGCTGGCCTCAGATAAAGTGGGAGAGATGACCTTCATGGTTGACCTTCATGGTTGCATCCAGCTCAAACATGGACCGACAAAACTCCCATGTCTTTCTGCTGTTGACATACAGCTGTGCAGGTGGCCTACCACTTTGATAGTATGGTATGTAGTTACCCAGGTTTAGCTATCTTGAAATGGAAAATGGTTCAATAAAGATTAGGGTAAAAGAAACCTACTTTTTGATCAGTGAGGGATTTTATAAAACAACAACAGATAGGCTTATCAACTTTCATCTTAGGAGTATAGTGTATGTGGAGCCAGAATAGATATACCAGATATATACCAGAAGATCTGAAAAACAGGACTTTTACCACACAGAATGGATATGATCAAATGAAATCTAAACTTAGCAGGACATATTGAGAGCGTTCAATAACAACCACGATATTTCTGAGGACAGATTCATCACCAGATCAGAAATATCGACTGATCGATTTCATGTTCACTTTGGCAAAATAGATATCGATGTCTTTTAAATACTTCTACTCCATTGTGGTTTTGAATTATTTGACTCCATTATTGTAATTGAGGACCATTTAGTTTAAGTAAGTGTTTCTGTTTCTTGATACATTTTATCTCATCTGTTAGCTATTTATATTTTTTACTGTTTTCTGCATGTATAAGCACATGTTGTCTGTATGAATTGGATTTACTGTGATTTTGTTGCTTATAATGTACTTGATAGAAGAAACCCTGAGTTACCATGGGTAACTTTGCATGAGTTGTTATTAAGTTAAAATAATGTTACCTGCTGATTGATATTTATGAGTTATTGCTTCTGTTAGGCGTTAGTGTGGAGGAAATTAGGGGCAGCATAGCTCAGGAGGTAGGGCGGTCATCAGGTAATCAGATTGGTGGTTTGATCCCTAACCCCTGCAGAAAGCATGTTGAGGTGTCCTTGAGTAAGACACCAACCCTCTAACTGTTCCCTGACCACCGTGTGCTGGCTGCACTCACTGCTCCTATACAATAGGATGGGTTAAATGCATGGAACACATTCCACCGGCCTTGGTCATGTGACAAATAAAACTATTCTATTCTGTATTGTGTTTGTTCATGTGTTTGGATTCGTGTGTTTATGTATCTGTCTGGAGATGATCTTGCCTACTACTACTGGGCCCATCAGCCTAATTATTTTCTGTGCATTGTTGTGACTATGATCGAGAAACGCTAATGGTGGCAGTGATTTGAAACCTTTGGAAAACCTTTTTTCTTGCTACTGCTGGTCCCTCTGTTCATTCGCTTGACGAACCCTGCTCTCTGTCGCTGCCCTGATCTGAGTCAATCGTAGGTAGATGTGAGTCATCCATGTGTACGGTTGACTCGGATCAGGCAGAACAGAGTGATTCTTAAACATAAATGAGAAGTTTATTGTATTCATAAAGTCAGCAAATCGTTCACTGCTGATCTCAGCCTAGGAGAACTTCAGGTTATTGAATGAATCAAAAGTAATAGCCTCTGTCTCTACTTTCATGATATAATAAAGCTGGGAGAACAATTAATGCTCACACATGCACAGCTCACATCTACAGTTGACTCAGATCAGGCAGCTACATTATCAAGTCAGTGAAATAATTTTGATAATCCCCAAAAAAAGGCACAAGTTATGACAGAACTACTTCCTCTGGGTTGGATTCAAACCAGGAAGTGTCACATCAGTGAGTCAAGCATGCACGAGCTGTAATGCCTTGCCCAACTTTATCATGTCATTAGAATAAAGACGGGTTAGGTTAGCAGAATTAGTTACGTCGCAAACCATTTCTTATTTGGAAGTGGAAGTTCCGTCCTCTGGTTTTAGGAATAAAATATAATCATTGTCAGCATTATTCTGGCCTTAATTTCTATTACAGAATCAGTGTTCAACTTCATTGAAAAGATCCATAAAGAAAATACTTTTCCTAGCCTAGTCTTATGATCGGCAAGATTATCCACTGCAAAGCACAGTACACATAGCATCCATTCTCAAGATGCCCGGAAGGCAATGAGTACTACCCAATTAGGTGCAGAGTAGGGTGGGTCTTCATAAAAAGCTGGTCAGGGAAAAATCTCTGTAAGACAAAGTTATTTTTCTTTGGAAAGTTCCACTACATCTTACAGTGAATGATAGTTGTAAGCAGTGTATATGCTACCATCACCGGAGACTTTCATTATAATAGGTTTCAGAAGGTAACCAAATAAGATGTCTGTGACTTGTTTCCATTGCCCATTGTGGATGTTATTTAAAATGCATTCTGCACTAAGATGCTGGAGTATGAGAGTTACATGTGGGGTGTACCCGTGCAAGCATGCATACTCACGTTAGCATAATATTTGCACATGTCTAATACAAGTGTATGTCTTGCTGCAGGATGCCGTTCCATTTCTGTACTCAGTGTGGGACCAAACTGCAGCCTAATTTCCGGTTTTGTCCATCTTGCGGAGAGAAGCTTCCATGTCCTGAGGATGCCTCCGGACCAGGTGGCTCCATGTCCTCAAATGACTCTCCGCGCCGAAATAATGGAGCAGCTGCAGCAGTAAAACAAGCAACTTCTGATGATAAAGGAAGTAAGTGGCTCTGCTTTGGAGAAGAATTCTTGGCTTATTCGCTGTTAATCTGTGAACGTTAGCTGTGCAAATGCAGATGTTTTGTTAACTTAAAAAGGATTCACCCACTTCTTTCAGTGCTACTTCCTTTATTCTGCTAGTCAGCATGTCAAAGCCAGGTACTGTATTTTTCTGCCATCTGTCTTAGATTCTACATTTAACCTGCATTACGGATAGCTGGTGATCAGGAATAAAATACCATGATCTTCACATTCCCCTTTCTTTACAGTGAATACTGCAGGTAAACAGACAAATTACAGGGGTTAGTTATCTTCAACCATTACCTTATAGAAGTCATTATGGGAACATAACATATGTGGCATTTAAATGTTAACTATAAGCTAACTAGCATACATGTGACTCTACTTTTAGCTTCAGCCCAGGCAGAAAGCCGTGGAAGGCTTTCCCTGCTGCTACATTAGAGAACAGAATACTCCAGTGTGTCTTGTCTTGAGAGAGATTAGTTGGCACCAAACGTGCAGAGCACTGTCTCCAGTTCCACACTATCCTCATCATCTGCATGCACGAACATATATAGTACACCTCTACAGCTTGCAGACCTCCCTTTGTTAGCAGTGATGCTACCTTTCTGGGTTTGGGGTCTGAATCCAGCCCTGTGGCCTTCACCAACAGATAGATAGCTGTCAACATTCCTTGTTAGCTTTAAGCTCTCCAATGGCTGAAAACCATCCATGATACCGCTTTTCACAATTCGCTCCCCATAGCTTCTGGAATCAGTGCAGTTTCACTGCTTGTCCCATGTAATGTTCACTTGAAATGATTCACTCACTTAAATGTGGTTTCCTTTATTCAGCTAGTTAGCATGTTATACCCACGTACCCTCCTCTACCCTCTAAGTCAGGTCTTACAAACAGTTGAGTAATACTACTGACTGACACCTAGTGATGTTCATATTAAATGCCAAAATCAGTAAATGGACTTGTTCTTCCGTATATAGCGCTTTACTAGTCTAATGATTACTCAAAGCGCTTTACAATGCATGCCTCAAATCTACCGAGCTAGATGGCGGGATATGAACCCACAACGCCTGACTCCTGCATATGCACTCTACTCACTGAGCCACTGTGACTCATTGGTGATGTTGCCTCTCTTTTTGGTAGGTCTTGCCTGTTCCTCTGTCGTGATCTCTACCCGTCCACCTCTGCGAAAGACTCGTAGGTCTTGTCAACAGGTCCGAGGAGAGGACTCCCCCTGCAGAGGGACCCCTCCACCCCAAACTTCTCCCTCTAAGCCTGTCACAAGTAAAGGTAGCTTTTAAAAAACATTTTATTTTAAAAAGAATAGTTTGCACCTCAGCCATGAAGTATTTCGGGAGTTTTTGTGCTTTAATGAGAGACGGTACACCTGACGGTACACCTGACCTATTCGATGTACTGATCTAGTACTACTATAGGCATGGCCAGTGTTTTGGGATCAGTTGTGAACACTGCTGAAACAAAACAGACTTTTTCATGAAATGAGCTCCGAATGAATAAAACTGATGTTGTTGGGTTTTTTTTCTTCAAATTTTAAGGTTTTTTTCATGGTATGCTTTTTGTTGACAGATCAATGTGTCAGTATGGATGCAGCTTTGTCTCAACCACGAAGAGTCTCTTTTCATTTGAAAGGTGAAGAACAGTCAGCTCTGGAGGCCTCTTCCCCTGTTTCAGGGTCCCCACGACAAGGTGGGCCCACACTGCAGAGGTTAGCACATGGTTTCACTATCTGTGACCCCACACACTATGTCTTCATCAAAGATCCTCTCTCTCTCTCTGTTCCTCTACCTGCGTCTTGTCGGTCGGGGCTGAATCTGCACAGCCAAGAGAAGGTTGAAGGGCTTGAAACATGATTGCGATGGAAAGCAGGTGGCGGACAGAAAGACCCAAACTGATAAAACAGAATCAAAGGAGGAAGATCTGGCAGTTCCCTTGCCCGCATCCCCCGTTTCCTCTCCTGCCCCCAAGTCTCCTTCCAAAGGTGAGTCAGAGCTCAAGTAGGAGCAACCAGGAGAGCTCAGCACAGCTCTATAGAAGAGCATGGCTACAAAAGTCTCTCAGCTCCTCTGAGAACTGGATTTCAGCAGGCAGCTTTCCCACATTATATGCCCTCTTTGTCAGAAGGTGTGATGTGATAATTGGATATCTAATGGGATGGTTCAGTGGTTGGAATGGGGTTGTATGAGGTACTTGTCTATAGTCAGTGTGTTGCCAACAGCAGATCACGGTCAGTTTAGAGAAGCAAGCAGGAGCATAGGCAGGGTTAGCAAGTAAGGTACTGCTGTGGAAGGGGCCAGAAACAAAATGTATTTTAGCCAAGGAAACCTAAAAATGCTCATCAGGGATTTTAGTGTGTTTCCCCCATTCACCTTGCTGTCAGAGAGGTTGTTGGGGGTTTTGTTGGCACTACAGAACTCCTGTACTCCTACACATGAGTGCAGCTGTGCCATGCACTGTGTCATGCTGTCAGTCAGCCAGTTGAATTCATCAATATGTGTTGGTGAACAGTCTTTCTGATGCCACCTGTCACACTTCTATGTGTGTTTGTACAGTGAATGTAAAGGGGAAGAAGGCCAAGCGTGTGTCTGCTGTGATCCCACTGCTGGAAGGTGAAGAGGTGATGGACACAGCCGGCAGGAAGTGGAAACTGGGGAGGCTGCAAAGTCAGAGCCTCACAGAGCTCATCTATGAAGGTGAACTGTCTGGAGATCCAGGAAATGTACAATTATTATTTTGTCTGCTCTTTTCCCCTATTGGCTGTTTAAATCATAGTTTTACTCCATCTTCAACTGGACTTTTAAAAAAACGGACCCGACATGATTGCTTTATGTCATTTTTCGTCGATCTTCCCTCATCAACTTTATTTTCAAATCACTTTCACAAAAGACAGAATTAAATTGTGCTGTTAAATGTTGCACATATGGATTAATCTGCCTTTTGAACCAGTTTTTTACAGCGTAAAGTTTATATGAAAGTATTTTAAAACCTGGTGGAAAACACACAGTTCACTATCTCAGGTTGCTGAAGAATCAAGCTGAACATGAAACATTTGTATTGAAAATAATGTAATGAGTGAAAACAGCGGCCTTGTCACCAAAGGTTGTGAAGGCTCTTTCTTTGCCTTTCGCCGCCTGTCTTTAGTAACTACAGTCATTGCTTTACTAGTATTTTATCTGTGACTATTCATTCTAACTCCTCCGTTGGGATTTGATGAAGCCACAATATGCACAGAACTTTTGGTCCTGAGTGGAATCCATTACCGCATCCTGTCCAGTTTTACACAGGTTGTCAGGTTTTCCCATGTAGCATAAAACCCACAGTTGTTGCAGGAATCTCTTGTCATGTATAAATCCCCCAGTTGAAAACAAGACAAAGCAACTCAGGAACAATAGATTCATGCTCTGCATTATTGTACCCTATCCTCATGTGTCCCATTTCATATCCCACAGTGTCGTCTTCCAGTTTTAAAGGCTCCCAGCACATCATCAAACTGGTAAGTGTGACAGAATGAGCAGCCCCACATGTCTTGTTGTGACACATCTCAAAACCGAGATAGAATATACAGTTGAGTACTGACGACCCATTAGCAGTGGCTCAGCGGGTTGAGCACACGCCTGGGAGTCAGGCGTTGTGGGTTCGTATCCCGCTGCGTAGCTCGGTGAATGTGAGGCATTCATTGTAAAGCGCTTTGAGTGGTTGTTGGAGTAGAAAAGCGCTATCTAAGAACAAGTCTATTTACTATTTACCAATAAATGTGGATCTGTGTTAGTCCCATTTGGACATCTAGGAATACTTTATTGCTCTTGTTGTTATTACAATTAAAGCTATCATACGGTAAATGGTAAATAGACTTGTTCTTATACAACGCTTTTCTATTCCAGAAACTTCTCAAAGCGCTTTACAATGAATGCCTCACATTTACTGAGCCCCGCAGTGGAATATAAACCCACTACACCCGACGTGAAGGCACACACTCTACTGGTGAGCCACCACGGTATGAATGAATAAATACTCAGCATCACTTCATCTAGATGCTAACTCTTTATCCTTCTCCCACATGGCTTAGGGAGATAAAGACAGAAGGATCTTCAATGAGCAGAACTTTTTGCAAAGAGCTGCTAAACCTTCATCTGGTAAGTCTAATGTGCTTTGATCTCTTATCAGACAGATTGACAGTATTTTAATTCCAAACAATGCAAATTTAACTATATCTAAACTTAATTAGCTAAACTTTTCTGCGAGGTCAGACTCATTAAGCTTGAAATGACAGAGATCAGCTTATCATAATCTCAAAGCCCTCATAAAAATACTTCAAATGTGTTTAACCATCACAGTGTTCAGGATATAAAATGAATGAAAGTGACTGAGACTAGCATTGGTCGAGCGAGCTAGCGAGTGAATGGAGTGAGCCAGAGGTAATAGTGAGAACAAACATTTTTAGAAGTTTTTAAGGACTGTTTTAAAATCTCACATATACAAACTCAAACAGCGCAAGATCAGTTAGTTTTGCATTCATTCTGTCAAATGCCTAAATGTCACACTCCCATTCTGCATTCCTTTGTAATGTAACCAGGCTTACTTTAAACACAGTGTGTGCCTTATCATTAATCTAATGTTTTGTCCCATGCTAGTGGAGAAATGGATAAAGTCCAACAAGATGGATGTTCTTGGGCTTCCCTCCTGCATTGGCTTTGGTCTCCATGCAGATGAATACAGGCAAGTGCTAGGGAGTAATGTTGGTTTGCTAAAGCTCGTGCATCATGTGATTACATCCTGTGCGATAACAGGTCTCATTCTGTATTCCCTCAGGTTTTTGATTTTTCCCAACATGGGCCAAACACTCCAGTCCATCATGGAGGAGAGGGACCAGCTCCTGACAGAGAAAACAATTCTTCATCTTGCCTGTCGAATGGTAGGACATGCCGAAACAATAATTTCTCCTGCTCCACAATACTTCTTACATTATTGAATGGTTTTCTTTTGTCCTGGCAGTTGGATGTATTGGAATACATCCATTCGCATGAGTATGTTCATGGAAATATTCAAGCAGAAGACATCTACATCCAGCCAGGAGAAAAAACACAGGTAATGTTCATGACAAATTCCTGAGTTTTCTTTTGATAGACTAGTAAATGTTTTCTTGTGTATTTATTCATATACAGTGGATATAAAAAAACTCTTCACTTGGCACCTGATGATTGTGTGAAGCATGAAACAAGCTTGTACTGACCAAGACTGAAAAAATAATAACTTGAATTACTGGATTATATATATATATATATTGTGTGTGTGTGTGTGTGTGTGTGTGTGTGTGTGTGTGTGTGTGTGTGTG